>JAATLQ010024137.1:12407-53690 GCA_013421005.1 Heliconius erato x Heliconius himera
TCTGGTGGCTCCGGGCTTTGTACGGCGTAGAGCTCCGGTGGTAATAAGTGCTTCTTTATTAAATTCCAAATGAGAGTATAATCACTTGCACTTCTACTCAAATGATACGCTATAGGAACGAGGAGACCGCAGAATATGGAGAATAAAATGTTATGCTTTTGGTGTTGAGTTTTCTTTCCTTCTACTAGCCCACTATAAGCAAAACCGTATAACACTCCAATCGCCGCGATTGATCGAACTACGCAGTACACAGCCGCACTTAAGCTACTGGTTGCATTTCCACCAAATATATGCATATCTATCTGTTCCAATAGATACATTAGGAACGTGTTCACTTGGGGAAATAATCCTAAGCTAAAGGCTAAAGGAAAAAACAGTAGAAATTTCGAAAGAATTTCTTGTATCACATATAAAAAATCGTGTTCCTTAAACTCAAATCCGTATATAGTCAAAGGCTTAACTTCGTCGGTACTACGTTTAGTTCTCATTAAACTGTCTTCAGGTGATTCAAATTCTTGTAATTGTGTATTTACTGCACATAATATGGCTGTACAAAGACAAAAGTAAACGGGCCGTGAGAAGAGCACCATTTTGTTAAAACCATGTACTGGCGATGCTGAGTCAGGTTGAACACTTTTTAGTAATGAGTATTGACTTCCAGCCATTATGAAGCAAAACCAAAACGCGTATATATCTCTATAAAATCCTAGATTCAGGACCATCGAGCCAAGCGCAGCCACCGCGACCGCTAGCATTATTGACACAAAAGTCTCCTTAAACGTTAGATTCCTATCGAAGAGAGCCATTAACTTCAATCTATCCATAGTAACCTTGATTTCTAAGCATTTGGAAAACTTAAATTTGTAGTACTTTTTCGTTTTAGGCACCGGTTTCTCTATATTTTCCGCTAATTTATTCCATTTATTTCTCATCTGTATATCAATACTCTCTTCTCCTATCGAGGGCATTAGACTAGGTATGTGAGTCGAAGTGTTTTCTGCTTGCTGAGCCTGCTGTTGTGCTCTTTGCTGACTCATTAGAAAATTGATATGCATGCTTGGTAGTCCCATTCTGGACTGCCTTTCAGCCTCTATCTGCTCTAACAAACTATCAGTGACGTAAGCGACAGGAGACCTCGGTTGGTCAGTATGCGAAACGGTACCTCCTTCGAAAACGTAAAAACGTTTATTTGAACTATTCGTATTAATAGGAACCACTGTTGATACGTTATTATTACTCGATAGTAACGGATTATTGCTCCCCTGATTCGAAGAGCTTTGGTCTATGCTATCGCCTCGTTTTGTTTTTGGTACACTTTCAGTATTTGCAACTTCAGACTCTAATGAACCGCAACTACATTCACCGGCTGTTTCTTGGGAATTGTCGGGGTTATCAGGTTTAGGGGCTACACTTTTGGTCCCTTCCTCTTTATCTGGCATTGAGATAGGTTGAAGTTGAGTTCTGCCAGTGCTGTTTTTGTCAAACGTATATGACATCCAGTTACCATATTCGTCCATAAAACAGTGGATCGCGCCATCTGTAGTATCATCAAAGGACGTCGCAAAATGCACGTTGTTGGCATTAGGGTTATCTGATGTAGGTGGCTTGTCCTTTTTGTCCGTCGCGTTTTGTGCCGGCGGATTATTACGTTGACGTGTTGAACGTTTAATTTTTCTAATTCGATTTCTATGATTGCGATCCATTAAGGGCCTCAATCTTTGACCCTCTTCTGGCGCTTGCCCCTCCGCGGGAGGTTGATTATTATCAGGTACACAACAGGGCATAAAATCTACCCTTGAGTTCAGAAAAGCGGCTAGCAAAGGCATTGAAGTTGGCAGTAAAGTGTTAGTGGACGTTTGTGCGACCTCCTCTATTGATCTTTTCCTCGTTTTGTGCAAACTGTCTCTTTCGCCTCTTATACTTTGTCTATGACTTCTTGATCTATCATCTCTGTTAGGAGGAGGCATTACGACTGTATTCGCATTTGTAGCCGCAAAAAGACATTCCAAGCCTTGAACTAAAGCAGCTTGTGCCTCAACAGCATCCATTAATATTCTATCTTCAGTCTGATTCTCATCTTTTTCTTTCTTTGAATCTTTTACCTTATTCTCTTTTTGGGAAGAAGCCCGTGATCGAGCTAAATGTTTAATTTGTTTTGGTATAGCACCTAAGTTTTTTGGTACATTTGATGATGATTCGCCTAAGGCATTAGCTAATTTTTGGCATAAAACTTCTTCAGGGCCTAAAATTGATTCAGCACCACAATCCGTTTTCATTTCAGATGTTTCTTCGAACAGCCAATCTAAGCTGTAGACACTTCTTTCATCAGCACTTTTACTATCACACGTTAATTGCGACTCTTCAGTCTCTGGTGCATTATTTCTATCACCTTTAGTGTCGTCCTCAGGTCGGTCTAATTCGCTACTACTGCTACTAGTGTTAGATATATCGTGGTCCCAAAGTTTCTTTTCTACTGGTTTTTTCTCTTGTGGTGGTTTTTCTGTGGCATCGCCATTTTCATTTGACTCTAAGCTCGATTTTTCTATTAGTAAGTCTTTAGAACTCGCACTAGCTTTATCGAAATAATCACTACCTGGGTTAAATTTACAATCACAGGGATTAATGGGCTTATCTAATTTGGGCTCAGGTTTGCCTTTTTTTAGTCTCACAGGCTTTGATTTTTCATTTGGACACTCTGAGGCAGTTTTTGTAGTTGGATGATTTTCACAACAATGTTTTTTGCATTCATTTTGGCTTTTTATCCGAACCATTCTAATTTCATTAACTTTATCAAGTAAAGGCGATCTGGAGCCATTTGCTTCGAAATCGGAATCACTAGACCGTATCACAGGAGACTGTTCTCCATCCCAGTCAAACCCACGAAATTGTTTTTCATCTTCGTATTCACTATAACTTTCACCGCTGGAATCTAGGTCAGTCTCTTTTTGAGATGTCTGCATCTCATCCGATATCTCTGCTATAGGATAAACTATTTCCGATCCGTAAGTGAGATATGGATAACTGCATCCTTCACCAGACTCATTTTTAGGATATAAGTTTAAATGGGGACCGCGGGTGAGACACTTGCTTGGGGGAGGGATTACTGCACTTTTAGGATTTTTAAGCACTTGACCACCAATCGTTTCAGCACTATTAGGATGAGGTGATAAGTTTGAGACGCTGGGCGGCGGACAACCTATTTCCAAAGCCGCACTTTTTATCCTTCTTACACCAGGGCTTTTTCCTTTACTTTTATCCGTATCACCCACTGGAGCCTCAGATTTCACCATCATGTATTCCCCCAATTCTACGCTCGCGAAGAACCCTGTATCAGCATTATTAGAGTGTCTTCTCATATGTGAAACGAGTTGAGCCGTCGAATTAAGTAACGGTAACTGTATTGTCGACATTGTTGAATTTGAGTTTCGTCGCATATTTGACGATTGAGCTGTAGCAAGAGCCATGGCCGACTTTGTGCAGCTTTCGTCGTGATAATTATTATATCTTCTTCTTTGCGCTGTTCTCTTTTTAGGCGAGGGTGGTCCCACACTTGGTTCAGAATTATCTCTCGAATCTGAGCTCAGTTGTCTTGCAAACTTTGACTGATATGGTTCTCCGGCTGCTTCACTCCCATCTAAGTAGAGCCACTCTTTGAAAAAGTCCCTGTTATTCGACCCCCGTCTATGGGGGCATTCGTGAAATCGTCTACTGACTTTTGCAAAAGGACCGTCGTCTATTAACACATTCACTGGGATAATACTATCTACCCTGGGATTTCTTGACTCTTCGACTATTAATTCATCAATACGTCCATGCCCTCTTTTCGTTTTGGTTCTGTGTTCCCTTCTGTGGCCGCATTTGGATCTTTCTCGAACTCTTGTTGGACGGGGCTTGGGAGGTTCTACGACCTCAGCAGGTTGAACAACGCACAGATCGGACTTGGTGGTAGCTATTGGAACATTTGGCATCACAGACATGCCACTATCTTCTATACTCGATTCCGAACTATCTTTCCGATGGACATCAACTTTCAAATCTGTAAATAATACAAAATAAAATATGTTAAATGTATTATTTATTTTATACACATATATTTATATTTCATATATCAACATAATTACAGTATAGATTTAACAAAACTAACCAAAAATGTTTCAAGTGTCACAATGAAATATGTAATTTCTAATAAGTGTTAAGCGAATAATCTCTTAAATTCATACAACCAATACCCAACACAAAAAATATATCATACCTATAGTACTATTATTAGGTTTGTGGTACTCCAGCGAGGTTATGGAGTCGTTGTCGCTGTGCGCCGCGGCCGCGCCCATGGTCCGCATCTCCATTCCCTCCTCCGGCCTGCGAGACGACAACAAACTAAACGATCGTAAATATATATGTCTACTAAGCACACGAAACAATAAGAAAATACATGCAAAATAAAATTTTATTAATGCTATGTGATTTATTTGCAAGAAAAAAACTTTGGTGCAGCGTGATAAAGTAAAATTAAAAAAATACCAATCATATATAACAACTTTTCTTTTCAACAGTATAAAAGTAAAAATCTATAAAATAATTCAACACTGACGACTTACAAAATTGTAGCGTAATAGGAGAATGTCTAATTGTAACGATGGCTTCGAATTCGATTCTAATTTGAAGAATAATTATATTTAAATTACTTTCAATGCTCTGATCTAGTAAGTAATAGCATGTCTTTGGATTATTCCACTTAACACATGATATTTAGAAATAAGGCTGTAAGTCAATGTCGGAATTTCCTAACACTAGGTATACTATGAAACAAAATAATAAAAAAGGTAAAGGAAAAGTAAGAAAAGAGTACGGACCAAGTGTCCGTAGTATTAAAAAAAACACAAGGTTCTGGTTTCCTGCATACTCTGCTGAATGCTGAAGATGCGAGACTCTAAGAGAAAAAAAGCTATTACAATTACTACTTACGCCGTATTCTCGTTGGAATTGCCGGCTTCATCTGTAGAGTTTACTACGATGAGTTCGTTCGTATCGTACATATGGTGAAGTCCGTGGTTGATCAGTTTTAAGGTGGTGAAGAGAAGGGCCACTAAGGCACAGTAGACCAACCAGCCGAGGCTCGCTGGAGGGAAATACTGTAAAATTATAATAATACCTCCTTAAGTAATAATAATACCCAGTTAAATAATGATAATACCTGGTAAGTTTAGAACTATATTTTATGCTATGATAGTCCTTGAGTAAAAAATATCGAACTTAATTATAATTGATAGTGGGAGACCGTCGTGGCGAAGCGGCGCAGCGTCTGCCTGTATACGCAACGATTGTGGATTCGATTCCCACTCGGGGTAATAAATTACTTTATTTCATCGCTGTGGTAACAAGCATTAAACATTAAAACGCGACGCTAAGTTGCGTGAATGAAAACCTCCCAAAGGTTTTATTTAAGCATCATCTTCGCTTCCTTGGTACTCATATAAATTTGAACACTATACTATTAATGTTTAAACATGATGCGAAAGGAATATTTAAATTAAAAAGAACCGACTCTTATGTTTAAAAATACATGTTATAACTTTATATTACATCTTCTTTCTATTATACTAGCTTTCACCTGCAGCTTCGCCCCCTTGGTTGTGGTAATAAATAAGTGTTGTTTTAACACAGATAAAAACACAAAAATAAATATTGAATTCAAATCAGGAACCGCAGCTCCTACCCAGTAGGGGCAAGTACGGTTTCTGAGATTAGCAAACAAATTTTTATTTAGCTTCACGCAAATAGCAGGGTAGCAGCAGAGGGAAACTAGAAACCCAGTGTTACGACACTCCGTTCCCATTAAGACTCTTTCGTTTCGTATGTTCCGCCGAAGTCTCGAGGCGTTGCTCGAGCAAGAAAATGAGAATATTAAATATTTCACTCTCCTGAGTGGAAATCGAACTCACAAGTCACGTTTACAATCAATCCACTTAGCCGCCGCGCCGCCACGACGGCCTATCAATTGGTTCAGCTTTACAATATTAATATAAATAACTGAAATTAAGATGGATGACGGCCTCCACAAATCAGGTCGTCATGACGCAGGGGCACAAGGGTGTGACTGTAACGCGACAGTTATGGGTTCGATCTCCACTCGGGGGAATAGACTATTATTTATTAATATTTTTATTTTTGCGTTCTGGCATGAAGGCAAAAGCCAGACGTTGAGGTCAACTCAGCACCCAATGCCTCAAAAAAATCGGCGGAGACTAAGAAGACTCCGAGAGCGATTTTTTTGAGGCAGAGACAGCAGCCGAAGCAGAGGCAGAGGTCTTCCTCTATGTCTTCCCTACTATATGCGGGATACAATGTGAAAACGTTTTTGTTTTACGATTGATTCCAGACCCAGTATAGTAGTCACCTATGGACACGATATTTACACTAAGTAATAATACAAATTACAATCTTATTTTAATGAATCAATATTTTGCATATATTTATCAGCTTTTATCTTCATTGCTGATATGGTCAACTACAAACAATATATTAATGAGAGAGATAGTACAGAAATGTAGAAAATTACTAGAGATTTTACAACAAATTTGTATGAGATTTTAACATGTTTTGAAGCTTCCTACAGATTCCGATAGACACTGAGTCTAGTGTTTGGTCACTATATTTGCCACTCAATGCTTTTTCAAGTTGCTATAATGACAAAATGAAAATAATTGATTTCCCAGAATGGGAATCATAAACACAACCATTGGGTTGTAAACCCAACATATGCTGTTCCACTATGCCAGAAACACTTCACATCTTTTAATATAAAAATATAAACATTATAAGATAAAATAATGATTTAGTAATGCATTTCCTTACTTTATTACTGTAGTTATTTTTATTTTCTACATATTTCCTGGTTGTCTGCTGATGACAATTAATTACTTAGTAAGAATTTATGTCTTTTTTTACATTTTTAAAGTGTTATTTCACACTAAGGAAAAAAATTGCATATTTTAAGCCCATACCAATTGGTAACATTGAAGCTTTGACCACAAAGCTATACACTTTTATTAAAGTACTTCAACCATATTAAAATCATAATACTGTTATGTATTTTTTACTTCACACTGACATGCCACACCCAGTTAACCCGCACATAACATGGTAGGCAGAGGTAACCTGAGAACCTAGTGTTAAGACAGTCTATTTCCATCGAAACACTTTGCCACTTTCAGCCAAATTCCGAGGGCAATGCATTTTAAGTGGTAGATCTCAATCTTGCATTTTGTCTTGTTACCACTACAAAAGAAAGTAAATATTAAAGATTTCCTCCAGTGGGCATCAAACCCACAACCTGTCGCATTTACAGTTGCACCCTTGTGTTCCTGTGCTGCAACTGGTCCCACAACATACTACTTACTTAATTTATAAACAAGTAGAATTTAACTATATTCAGGCAATAAAGAAAAAAATGTATTTTGTAATATTCAATTACATATTCAGAAAAAAAAATACCATATATGGAATAATTCTTATTACTCCATATATTGTAAAAAAGTCATAAGTAATAGTAGTTACTAATTATTGTAACTAACAAAATTATAAAAAAACATTATCATTTTACTATAGAAATAATTGACATTTTTAAAATTTTTTTTTTACTTAAATTGAAGTAGTATTTCTAATTAAATTGTGAGCACACTTGACCTATATTGACTTGGGTATTAATGCTATTTCTTCATAACACACCTTTCTTTGATAAGCTTATTTATACATGAGGCCTTAAGATCCAGCCTTAAGATTTTATAAGATTTCACTATTTCTTTTTTATTTTTTCATTGCCAAATCCATTAAACATATGTTAAGGTCAATACTTAATTTATTAGTGAAAATCTGTATCCCACATACAGCAGAGAGAACCTAGTGTTAAGACACTCTTTTGCCCACTTACCGCCAAATTTTGAAGGTATCGTGTCTTGAGCGACGGAACTCAAAGTTGCGCTTTTGCCGCGACACCAGATTGAAAAAATGTAAATAAATATTTCATTTCCTTGACTGGGGATCGAACGCACAACTTAACACACAAATGCTTGCTATTTTACTAATGTTTAGATGAGTAATAAAAACTACTAATAAAGTAATAAAAAATGTTAATAACAAGAAATAACTGATACATAAGTTTTTTTAGCTTTATCTGCATTCTGCCTATATCAAGACATTCCATTTTTTGCATTAAGCCCAATCTTGAAACATTGAGTGTCGAGGGGCAGAACACATTGCAATATTTTATCTCACTAAAGTGGAGAAATAATAATAATTTATTCTTCTTAGTGGGGATTGAACATACAAACCAACACATTCCTACTGCATCACATATAATTTTATATATAATAAATACCTAACATCTGAGCAGAAGTTGTTCAGATTCTTTTTACTTAAACATAGGCTAATACTATAAAGGTGAAGTATATTAGGTAGAGCATTTTAATCAGGATTTTTTTGTTTTGGATAGTCGGTTTATTATATTATTGTAATCAACTGTACCTGTGCTTTGAGTTACTCAGACCCTCAGAATGTCTCAAATGTCATATACAAATACTACTAACAATAAAATTTCATCCTCTATTAATAATTTAAGAATTAAGTATTTCTAACCACTAGAACATCCTGTTTATGTCATTTATATTAAACGAATGAATCATTTCCTTTAATATTTGTTAATATTAATATAAAAAAATACTTTGATTTCACTTATGAACATGAAATAGTTTTATTCAATAAATTTTCCTTATATATCCAACATAAATTATTTATCACTAAAATAATATCTTAAATCTTTAGAATACATTTAATGAAATATGATGTAATAAATTTATATATTAGTAAAAGTACATAACTTTTACATACATATAGAATAATATATCTAGACACAAATAAACAGGATATCAACGATATAAGAGAGGAATCATATTATACTTTTATTGATATTTTTTTAAAGATATATTTTTAAGCACCTTACTTAGTAAAAAAAGGAATAGATAAAGAAAATAATATTTTTTAGTAAGCACCAAGTACAAGTGATAATGATTGAATTTGTATTGGTTGCACAACAATGTTTAGATGACTAATTGGAAATGTTTTTCTTATCTTGTATGTAATGCAATCAAAGGTATAGGAAACTTTTAATCAGCAATACAAATGCTTTATAATGCTACATTGTGACTGTGGCTATCATACATCAGTCAAAGAAAGAGAAGCATCAGTGTTAGGGTGTAGGAACACATCTCCAATATCAAAAATGGGCATGTATCAAAGACAGCTGTGTGAGAGCATACTATGGATAAGGCCAGCCATTACATCAGGATTGATAAGCCCTAAATCCTTACCGAGGAAAGGAGGAGGAAGGATATTCCTAGAATTATCCACGAGGCTTATGAAATACAAAAACATCTTAATTTCAATAGAAAGGATGGCAGGAAACTTTCTACCACCTGGGATCCACTCATAACATCTCTGAAGTCTCAAATCCACCAGATCAGAGGGCAAGATACAGTCACCTCATTCTGCAGGAATGTGAGGCATTTATTGGCAGTAGTTTGGTATAATAATTCAAGTCAAGTCAACTGACAAACAATTGCGTCGCAGTCTGCCTGTGACCACAAACTACTGCAAAGTGTTTGAAACATTGGGTTTCCAAAAAATGTTAAATACTAAAAATATATGATTAATCCAGTTATATAGTTTCATTAAAATTAAAATGTGTAATAATCATGAAAATCAAATAACTTACTGATTCTAAAGTTAATTTATGCATACTTTTTATTTTATAAGTAATGCTTACAAAAATATGAAAAAAATAATAAATATTTAAGTTGTGATATTCTTAAATCACTATTTAGATGCAGGTTTCTTAGATATTAAAATAATATTTAATTAGAAATATAGAAATAACAGTAAGCTGACAATGTCAAACCATGTCTTTCTTTCAGGGCAATGACTTAGTCACAATTCACTGAGTATTTACCTGTTTGACTAATCAAAGTATAATAACATTGTGACCTGATTTCATATGACATTATAAACCTTAACCTATAAACACAAAGCTATATTAAAAACGACTTACCAAATAAACAGAAAAAGGTAGACATAGCAGAAACAGCCATATATACAAATGTACAGTGTTGCAAAATAAATTTTGATGAGGATCGTAAAACCAACCACCAGTCAACGATGCCCATATACCCTGACGTAGTATTTCTAAGATTTGCGAGCCCATCTTACACTATGTCCACATTTCCGTCTAGTTTACACTTCACCCACTTAACACTGTGTTCGAACAACTTAATGCACATTTCACATCAGCTAATGTTCAAATACAAGTGCAAGTATTTCTTTCCTGCCATTTTGGACGACAGTGTGAGTGTACACAGGAAAACAGTCTTTATAAACATCGATTGTTTCAGGCATGCACACTTCATGTGAATTAACTGATGAATTATAATACATATATAACAATGGAAACCAGAGAAAGCATTATTAATATTAGTTTAATATTTCACTTAGTTAATTAATAATAGAATTAGGTTTGGTAGAAACAGCTATCGATATTTGACACTTTAGTTTTGATCAAAGTTTGACATGTTATGTGAATGTTGCCAGTAAATAGTTCGCTTTAATATGTAGGATATTTAAGAACCGGTATTACAGTTTATTTTATATTGTGGACATCCCTAGTGACTGTTTGAGATGAAGGCGCAATTTTGTGTATTTTTAAAATAAACTCACTTGCGCGTTGAGTATTCAGTGCTCACTTGTGTTTTGCGAACGCTTTGTGCGGAATGATTACAGTGACTATTTTGTTGTGTTAACAGCGTTATAATATTGTTTATTAACCATGGCTGACATAGAAAAACACTTAAAACAAGCAGCAATGCAAATCGGAGCTGGTGGAAGTGCTGGCTTCATAGAAGTTTGTATAATGCATCCTCTAGATCTCGTTAAAACAAGACTACAGCTGCAAGCTACAAAATCATCTCTACAAAGTTCTAGTCATTATTATAATGGAATAATTGATTGTATGAAGAAGATGTACAGATATGAAGGTTTGACATCATTTTGGAAAGGAATTTTGCCTCCAATTTTAGCGGAAACACCGAAGCGAGCCGTGAAATTTGCTACTTTTGAACAATATAAGAAATTATTTTTGTTTGGCTCCAGCACACCTACTCCACTTGTAAGTATTCTGAACATATTACATGTAGTATTTATATTATTTAATTCGTAAGTATACATTTTTTTACTAAAGTCAAAAACCAATTTTCTTCAACTAATATTCAATATTACTTATTCTTAACCTTTAAATTCAATATAATAATAAATATTTACATTTGTATTTTTTTAAATTATTTATTTACATTTATATTTTATTTCTTCGTTCTGGTGTCGAGGCAAAGAGCGGCGTTGAGTTCCGCCACTCAACACGCAATGCCTCCTAAACTCGGCGTAAAATGGGGAATGGAGTGTTTCAGCTCTAGTTTCCCTCTGCCAACCCTGATGTAAGCGAGATACAGCGTGAAGCTGATAAAAATAAGGAAAAATATTTATATTTGCTTACATTATAATTGTGATATTTTTTTTAAATATACAATGTATAATTGACTTTAGTTTATTTAAACACTGAAGTTATATTTATACAAAAACATTTATTTGGCGTAGATTTATTTGTACAAGTTCGTGATAAGTAATGGTAAAAGTGATAACATTTAAACAAATTATAACACTTATATTATTAATGGAATGTAAAATGTTGTAATAAGTGTAATTAGATATGTTCGATTATGATTTTAGTCAGTCATTTTATATATTTCTGTGATTTCTAAGAAATGCAATGACGAACGATGAAAACTTATATGTATAAAATATTGCATGAACAAGGTGTTCCATTGATGTGGCCGAATAATTTTACTCAAAAATTGAAAATGCTGAACAGAATGACCTTTTACCCAATTCATCTTGGCTCTACATTTTTTGACAATAAAACAAAGTTTTATTATCTTACAGACTTTCGCATTAGCAGGTTTAGGTTCAGGTATCACCGAAGCAATTTTAGTTAATCCATTCGAAGTGGTCAAGGTGACACTTCAATCAAACAGGGCCTTGGCAACTGAAGTGCCGAGTACTTGGTCAGTTACACGACAAATAGTTAGAGAAAATGGCCTAGGATTTAGAGGACTTAATAAAGGTCTAACAGCGACGATAGCTAGGAATGGAATATTTAATATGGTGTATTTTGGTTTTTATCACAGCGTTAAAGGATATTTACCGGAGAATGAGGTGAGTAAATTGATGTCATAGATATGAGCCTTTATTTAACGTCTAAAAGTCTAAAATTATTATGCGATACAATACGTATATACCTTTTATCTTCACGCATATTTGTTGTTGTATTGGATAACCAAAAACAATATACGAGTATTATATTGTTTATTCTTTGAACGACGAAATCAACCTAACGTTATGATGAACATAACGTTATAGTGTCTTAACTGTTTTTTTATCTAAAAAGCGGCCCACAAATTTACAAAACGGTACCACGGTTTTGTTTTCTAACTAAGCCCCGAATTCGCGTATGCTAAGGGCCTTTACATATTCTAAAAGAACATTGCAAAGACTATATTATATGAGTAATTGATTATTTAAGTCATATTTCATAATAAATTGTACATTTAAAAATCTATTGCTATATTTCTATTTACAACAATAGTGTACATTATATTCTGAAATTGATAAATATTTGCAAAGTAGGTACTCTAAAGAATGAAGCTGTTTGTTTAAAGATAACCTTATCGTTGTTGAGATACTTAGCGAGATTATTTTGTATTTCATGTATCAACATTTTATGTTTTTTTCTGTTAAAGAGATATCTTTGGTGAAACCTTTAAAATTGATTCAGATAGAAAAAAAATATCTTAATGCTTATGCCTGATGAGTGTGTGTTTATCGTAACATATGTTGTTATATGTAGGACATTTTTTTAATTATTTTGTGCTGATCAATCTGATCTTGAATTTAACCATACATGGGGCATTTTCTTATGTATCATATGTATTCCATAGTAAATGTTTCTTAGTTTACTGAGATAAAAAATAGTGCTCCGTCACTCAATACGCAATAGCTCTAAAACATAATAAATGAATGGATAAGACACCATGAGTTAAAAAGGTTATCGAAAAAAATATATTAATAGCTTACCTCAACGCCGCGCTTTGCCTCTTTACCAGAGCGTTCATAAGAAAATATTCATTATTTCATTTCCTCAAGTGGGAATCGTACCCGAAACCTATCGCACGACAGGTGCGTTTAACAGTCAAATGCTTGTGACCCTGCGGCACGATTGATCTCAAATTCAACTTCACTTTTATTCATGAGTTATATCGTTTATATACCTTTACATGTTCCTGAAGTTTATAAAGTAGCCAGAGAGAAATTAGTGAAGTAGTGATACTTCACTAATTTCTCTCTGGCTACTTTATTCTTTCTCCAGCAGACACTTTTTATAAAATGAAGTACGCATATTTTTAATATAAAAATTCATCCAACTACAAACAGAACTTACCACCAGCTGTACACTGTAATTTTTACTAATGTACAATTGATACTAATTTTATTATTTTATTACAGGATCCTTTATTAGAATTTGGTCGCAAAGTAGCCATTGGTTTCACATCAGGAGTCCTAGGTTCATGTGTGAATATTCCATTTGATGTAGCAAAGAGTAGAATTCAAGGTCCACAACCAACGCCGGGTACTATAAAGTATAGGTCTACTACGGGAGCAATTATTTTAGTGTATAAAGAGGAAGGGTAAGTGTTTATATATGGCAAGAATTTAAACAGCATTTTATTTCTATTTCTTATGTTCAAGTAGAGTTCATATATATTCTTAGTACTTGTGTTTATACAGATTTGTGGATCACAATATAAATTTATCTGTATATTTTGCGAAAGAAATGTCAATTTTCGATATTTACTGCTTTAAATTTATCCATGGAACATTGTACAAAACCGTACTTTTAGCGTGGCGCCGTGCCAAGGACTGACATATTATCTGATGGTTATTTGCATAGATACTGATTGTTAATAACTACTTGTTTTTACTTTTATTATTATACTGTAAAAAGTCAAAATATTGAAAGTTAATGTCTTTAAAATATAATATTATCCATAATATATCAATCATATCTTTTATACCATATCTATTACATTTTTGGGGACTTACGCAAAAAAAATGTCATTTATTCTGCATTCTTCGCCTATTTTAAGCCGGTTGGAACCTATGACCTTATTTTGTTTGGCCACTTTAGAAGAACAAGTACTTGCAAAATAAAGATAATTACTTCCCGTACTTGGTAAGATACAATATATTCACGTATATTTATTTCAATATTTATATGTGTAATGAGACTGTTTTCAGAATTCATGATTTTGCCTTCATGATAAACAAAATATTTGGATATTATCCAATATTTCGTCATGCAACTTCATGAAAAATAAAGATAAATGTTTTATTTTTGAATATCTCGTTGAAAGATGCTATGTCATTGACCGGTCACATATAAATAAATATTTTTTTTTCTTTTAAGTAAAGTCCATGTCCTTATAGATCTCGTATTTCAAGGGGCAAAACGAGACCCTATTATTGAGACTCTTTTGTCCTTCCGTCCATACGATTCTGTTAGTTCACCATGCTGTATCTTATGAGTTATGATAGTTACACAGTTGAAACTTTTACAGTGAGATGCTTCTCATACCATAATCGTGATTTTGTGCCTTTTTTATAAACCATACAGCTAGTAATATAAATAAAAAATATTACTATATTAAAAATATTAATATTCCCTCAAGTGGGTTTCAAAAGAGAAATGAATGATAACTTTGTACTGTATTTACCTCCATACGATAAAGTACTTTATGCTAAAAGAGAATGATAACTTTGTACTGTATTTACCTCCATACGATAAAGTACTTTATGCTAAAATACTTGTTGTCTTTTAGCTCATTTCAAGACATTGTGTGTTGAATTGAGGAACTGACACCACCTTGTATCTGATTACTCAGAAAACTAAAATTATTTAAACTTTTCAACTACGCCACGATAGCGCCATTTACTTATTCGCATATATGTATCTATTATTAGAAGACAAAGTCAATGATCTTAATCACTTCTATTTTTGAAATTCGTTAATTGCTATATTTATTAATGGTTGGTAAATGAATGTTCCTAATGTAATTAATTATTCGGAACTTCACTGCAATTCATTTTAATTCACGCATACAATTTCGTTATAATTCGAAAAATTGGAAAAAGAAGTTTTGAATTACTTATAAATATTTAATATTTAATGTGAAAGAAAGAGTATACAATTTCTTTTACTTTTTTATGCTTACGATTACAATACCTTTTTATTAAAGCCAAATAAAATTTAAATATTAATAATCATTTCAGGTTCCGTGCACTTTACAAAGGATTACTACCGAAAGTATTGCGACTGGGCCCAGGAGGTGCAATCATGTTGGTTGTATACGACTATGTTTATCATTTCTTAGAAAATAAATTTCAAGATAAACGATATTTATAATTTATTAATAATGAATTGTCTTTTATAAAAACTTTACTCGACGAAAAACAAATATGCTTATATAAAATTAGTAATAACATTGATGTTGAAAAAAAATACTAAAATAAAATACAGAAATGGGAAACTATATAAACTATATTGTTAGAGCTTTTGATATCTTTTACCAAAGCATTTTTTAATTAGATTGTAGGCAACTATTATTTAAGAATTACTGCCTTATAGTTTGTAAATAACTATTGTTAATTAAATAATCAAATAGTTTTTATTTAGAATATTATATTATTTTATGTAATTATACAATAAAAAAATATTTACATAGATGAAATAAAAACATCCTATTCTTTTACCTTGCCGTCGTCCATATTTTCATTTCTTTACTCTGGCACCAAAGCAAAAGCCCGGCTTTGAGTTTCGCCACTAAACACGCAATGCCTCAAAAAATTCGGTGGAAAATTGGGAGCGGAGTGTTTTTACACTAGGTTCCCTTTGCTGCCTGCCTGCTGTATGCGGGATACATTGTGAAGCTGATTTACATAGGGCTAGAAACTTAGAAAGGACTTTAAGGGTTTATATAAGATTTTATAGCATTTATAAATCTATACTATTGTATTTTTATATTCAATATAGAAAAAATATTAAATATAACGTATTATAAATATGTTGTTTTACTTTAAACTTTTTGTCCTTTCCTTAATAATGATAATATGGTCTTATAAATATCATTAACATTAAAACTTTTATTCCTTAATTTTATATAAAAAAATATAGGAGATTTTATTAATAAGTTGGCATATTTAAAAAATAATCAGATGTAAGAGATGTTACGAAATTAACTTATATATAAATAAAGTTTACTTACATTTGTATGGTTAAAAATTAAAATTATTCGAAATTAAGACTGTTTATTAAGTCCCAAAAAAGTTATCCAAAATTAATACTGTTTATTATATATCTATATTAGTGTAATTGGTGTTATAATTTTATAAGATTTACAATTTAAATAATTAACATCTATAATTTTTATAATTATAATCGGTTTTTTTATTTAAGTTGCGGTTTTTATAAAGTTTTTCGATATGGCAACATTTCATTTATTGGAAATATCCACCATATTGTATTGTTTTGCTACTGAGATGGAACTGTTTCTAACTAAATTTTGTATTTTGTAAACAAAACGCTCAATTAGAATATTAAGTAGTAATAAACTTAAAACTTTCAAGTCCTACAATTTAAAACTTGATTATAATAACAGCTAACTAGTGAGAACTATTTTTGTTTCTGTAAGTATTATTATTGTATTGTATATTGTAATTTATATGCATATCATTGGTTTGTGCAAATACAATATATTTTTGAGTGGTTCTTTTATTTTTATTTTATAATAATCGATCGATAATTAAATTATGAGATTGTTATCATAACAAAACATATTTTAGTTTAAAGAAATTCTTTACTTTTTTAAAATGTTATAAATAAAATGTACAAGAACATTCTAAATAAGTAATAAACAAGAACTCATTTAAAAATTTCAGATACCACCATAAAAAATGGATCAATTACAAGTACCAGCGAGCTTACCCCATATAGTACAAGTGTACCCACCTGCTCTCCACCCATCTTTACATTCCCAAGGCAAGGTATCCTACCAACAGACCATCACCTCAGAATCCCTTCAGCTCCCCGTCACTTCCCATATACATGAAATACAAAACCCTCATTTAATAACTCAGAACCAAACAGTTATGTCTTGTCAACAAATACATATGCCTTTACAAGCTCAAATGCAATCCCTACAAGGAGATATGACGCAGCAGTTACAAATAACTTCTCATGTCATCTTACCTCAAGTCCCCATGTTTAAACAACATCTCTTAACCAATAGTCTACAGCAACAGTATTTTGGACAATATGAAACTTTTTTGAAAGATCCACAATGTGTGATAGCTAAACTTGAGCCTGAAGTTCAAGTTATTAGTGAAAAGAGTATTGGGTAAGTCTTTTTTGTTTTTCCTGTCATCTATACTAATTTTATAAGGATTTGTTTGGTTGAATGCGCTAATCTCTGGAACTACTGGTTGGAATTGATAAACAATTTTTATGTTAGATAGTGAGAGTAGCAAGCAAGATTATAGGCTATACATTTATCATTTATAAACCTGCAGTCAGTTCTCTGGCATTTAGAGTGTGTTCTGTGTGTGTACATACATAACACTTATTTTCACATGATAACAATGATAAAGCTACTCAAATATCTATATATATAAAAGGACTTGTGCTGACTGACTGAGGTAAGACGCACGCAGAGCCGTAACCACTGATGGTAGAAACGTGAAACTTGGCTAGATGTTTATTTTCATATTCTGGACATCCACTAAGAAGGGAATTTCAAAAATTTTAACCCTAAACGGATGAAAGTGGGGTTGAAAGTTTGTATGGAAAAAAAAAATTATCTGCATTGATTTTTATAAAATTTGAAATTCAGACTCTTAAAAATATTTCACTGAACACGTGTTTCATGGTTTTTAAGAATTCACCTCCTAAGTGTTCAAATAAGGGGTTGAAAGTTTATATGGAAAAATCTTTAAATTGCCACCGATTTATATAAAAATTAAATTCAGACTGTTAAAAATATTTTATGAACGTTGTTTATTTAGAATTCACTCCTCATAAGCGGGCGAAGCCGCGCGCGCCCTCTAGTATACACATAAAAATACATATAAACAAACTAATTTATGTAATTAATATGGTTGATATTAAAAATTAAAGTTACAATTGTTATATTTTCAGAAACAAGCCAGAAGCAACAAATGAAATAGAAGTTAAAAAGAAAAAAAACAAAAGATCATTTCGAAGCAAAATACGTAACCCCAACACTTGGGCTTGTAATGTAAGAAAATTGAAACACCAAAGGGGCGAAGCCTATATCAGTTGTAGAGGAAAATATGTTCCAGAAAAACAAATTAGTACCACAAAAGACTGTTTATATTCCTGCAAGTTTAAATGCAACGAAAAAATCAGTGATGCAGACAGGCAACATATATTTAGTGCTTTCTACTCCTTGAATGCAAATGAAAAGAAACATTTCTTATTGAATACTACAGAAAGAAATAGTATAAAAGCAAAGAAAAAAGATATAGATAATATTAAAAGAAAATATGCATTTAAATATTTTTTTGTTGTTCGAGCTGTGAGACATGTTGTTTGTAAGAATTTCTATTTAGGCACTTTAGCAATATCACAACGACCTATTTATAATGTACATATGAGTAAAAGTGAATTGAATTTGCCTAAACCTGATGGTAGAGGGCAGTCAGAGTCCAGTGCTCACCCGTTGCCAACAGAACTAAAAGACAGAGTACGGAGACATGTAATGTCGTTCACAACTGCTGACGGGAAACCCGTTAAACAGTTTTCTATTAAAAAACAATATTTAACATCAAATTTAAGTATAAAACAAATGTATAACATGTATGCAAGTGAGTGCAGTAAAGATAATGTAACTTGTGTTAAAGATTCTATGTATAGAAAGATTGTTAGGACAGAATTTAATGTTCATTTTAAAAAAGACAAGCCAGGACAACTTTGCACTAAATGTAAATGTTCTATGAAACAAAAATGATATTTAGTTTCATATAGAAGATGTCTGATTTGAGCGATCCATGACATGATGTAAAAGATTGTAATAATTTTTATTATGTAGAACATGGATTTTTAATCAAACAGAACAGGACAATGCAGAATTAAAAATTGTTCCCAAACAGACGAAACTTAAAAATGCTGCAAATTTCATATTGCTATACTAAAAAAATTAAAGGAAATATTTGCCACTATATGAGGCCTTAAAACAAAACTAATTGAAAACTATATTTATAAATAATATAAACTTTATATGGACATACAATACATAGATTTATTATATTTTTTTTATTCTTGTAATGAAAATAAAATATTGAAATAAATTCAATTTTGTGAATTTCTTGTTCTGTTTCATTTTGAAATCTGTTTTGTAGAAAGCAGTATATAATCTTGAGTTTTATTATTTAATCTGTTATCTAAACTACACCTAGTTTGATAAATTGTTTGAAATCCTTTATAGATTTTTAATAGTTTGAAGCCAGCCAAGGCCAGGCTTGGCGCGGAAGAACGAAGTGTGACTGAAATCGACTGGTTGTGGGTTCGTTCCCCATTCGAGGAGATGAAATATTTGTTTACATTTATATTTTGATTTCTTCGCTCTGGTGTCGAGGCAAAGCACGGCGTTGAGTTCCGCCACTCAACACGCAATGCCTCCAAAACTCGGCGGTAAGTGGTGAACGGAGTGTCCTAACACTAGGTTCCCTCTGCCTGCGGGATACAGCATGAAGCTGACTTTTTTTATACTTTATTCTTAATTAAAGAAAAGGAAAGTTGAGGGCAGTCTGAGGTGACTGTAAATGCGACTGTCTGGGGGTTTGATCCACACTCGAGGAAATGAAATATTTATTTAAATCTATATTTTCATTTCTTCGCTCTGGTATAGAGGTAAAACGCGGCGTTGAGTTACGCCACTCAACACGCAATTCCTCCAGAAATCGGCAAAAATTGGGAACGGAGTGTCTTAACATATCTAGTGTTAAGACACTCCGTTCCCAATTTCTGCCTACATTGTTGTGTGATGGATACAGCGTTAAGGTGATTTTTTTAAAGAAAAGAAAAACTACTTTGGATATAAAATTATTTATATTTTTCATTTGTACAAGTGCACAAGACCTCCGCAACTGATTGTCGTTATTGTTATATAAATAAAATTATTTAAAAAAATATATTATAAAGATCAGCGTTGCCATAAAGCGGGATTCTTTCGCCACTAGCGCTACGAAAGTAAAAATATTAGTAATTGGTAGGTATTTTGTTAAGTTTTCAATGGTGATAAAATAAATGGTTAACTTTGTCCACAGAGTGGAATATGTAATTATTTATATATTTCTAAATATAAGTCATTAGTAAAAATATTAAAGTATTAAAAAAGATTTACAAAGTAAACAGATTAATCCGTTAAATTCGGGACTTGTTTGTCCCGATCCGGACATTTAATTTTGGGATAAAATTGGGACGTCTGGCAACGCTGATGAAAGAGTTTTAACTCTTACTTTACATCACAAAAAATATTAATTTAAAAGGTAAAAATATATATATTATTGGAAAAAAATACTTATAATTCCCGTATTTATAAACCGCTCTTAACTCTGAGATCTGGACATGCCTTTTTCATTAATAAATTATATATCTATGAATGAAAACGCCATCTCAAGATAGATCTCATAGTTGAGAACAATTTATAAATACAGGCCTTACATCTAAAAACACACTTAGCTTAAATTTTTTGGTTTTAAAGTTATTTAAAGATTGTCTTATCGTTTCATTATTTTAGTGCAATTCTTTCAATTGCTATTTAAATGTTGGAATGTGAAAATGGAGTATTTTTATAATTATGATCATAAACTTTATCTGAATCATATTATATAAAATTTAATATTATTGAAATTGAATTTATCAGTTCTGGTAATTCGAAACACATTAACCAGTTTTCTTTTTCCCAAACATTTACTAATTTTTTTAAGAGAAGGTTATCATGATTTTTCAAATATTGTTTCTAATTAATCCTCGCGGGTATCATGATGCAGACGAGGTCATCTCCGTCCTGGTTCTTCAGTTCCCACTTCACCTCCACTCTCACTTTGGGATATGACTTGAGGATTGGCATTGTAGTTCTATACGATTCTTTGTCTCCGGCCTGTAAAAATATATATATATATATTTTAAATCTTCTGTATTTTTTTATTAAAATTTGTATTTTTATTTTTTTGCTTTGGTGTCGAGGCAAAGTGTGGCGTTGAGTTCCACCACTCAACACGCAATATCTCCAGAATTTGGCGGAAAAAAATCTACCTACCCTGCCGTGTGCGGGATACAGCATAAAGTTGTTTTTTTGTATACAAAGTTTTTTTTTAATGTACTCATTTGGAGATTAAAAAAAACAGCTTCATGCTGTATGCCGTACGCAATACTGAGCTTTGTGTTATAGAACGAGCAAATAAAAATATATTATAATTTTATGTAATATAATGATCTCTTTGAGGAGACATCGAATTTTCGTGGATTCGTTACGTTAAGTTTCTTAATTAGTAGTTTTTTTTGGTTTTCATACACATACACATTATTATATATTACGCTATTTACGTATAGCAGCGATGCAGAAGGAACCTAATGTTAAGACACTCGGTTAATATTCAGACATTTAGGTTGTTATTAACATGGCAGAATAAATTGCATGTCAAATTAGAAAGTGTTTTAATATATTTAGAATATATGTGTAATGTAATGTTATATAGCCTATAGCACTTCTGAAGAATGCAGCTTTCATACAAAACGAAAACAAAGTAAATTGTACCAGTAGATCCAGAGATCTTAGCGTTTAAACAACCAAACAAACAAACCTCCCGCTTTATTATATTAGTATAGATACTACTACTAGACATATAATAATTAATAAACTTACTTTTAAAGGACAGGCAAGTCCACTGTCCTTGCAGGCGTCGGGCTGCGGCAGCGGGAACGGCACGGGCAGGTTCATGATGACGCCGTGCACCACCGTCTCCAAGCCGGTCGCGTCCACCGCTGGGCAAATGGAGGTATCATGTTATTTCTTACATTTTCTTATTTAAAAATGTAATTAATTTAAATAAGGTATATTCGTTAGGTAGACTGGATATATCGTATGTCAAAAACAGTAAGTACTTATAGACAAATTATTTGTCTTAGTTAAAAAAAAAATTAAAGGTTACTTAATTTTAAAAAAAACTTATAAAATCAATTTTAACTTAAACAATCTATTTATTATTGCTTCTATGCACGTGACGAAATCAATCTATGCACGTGCTAGTGACGTGACTTAAGTAAGAGAATTTCTTAAAGTTGAAAACAATTAATTTTGCTACTTTATTCTTTTCTTAAAATTAGAATTTTTTGAACGTATGGCTTAGTGATCCGAGCGCCTAGTCGGCTTCCAGGAGGCGCGGGTTCGAGTCCCGCTACGTTCAAATTTTTTAAATAAGTATTTTTCTTTTCTAAGTGTGAATTACACTTTAAAAATGTTAAAAATAGAAGATTTTATGCCAGTGTTCTTGATATTTACTTACAAGGTGTGAAGTCGACGGATATGGATACATTACTGTTCCTCCTGAGCACGCACTCCTTGGCGTTCTCGGCGCACCCGCTTACGCCCACGTTGTCAATGCTCGCTAGTTTTGAACCTGGGAATGAGGAAAACATAAAAATATAAAATATGCAAGACTAATCATGACAAGAGAGAGAGAGAAAGAGAAAAAGAGAAGTAGAGTTCCTTAAAGTTACTCAACACAATTGCGTGTTGTGACACTCCATTCGAGGTATTGATCTGGAAATTTGAACAGAAGATGGAGAACGGATTGTCTTGACAATAAGATACGTCTATCTTCTCTGCTATATGTGAAATAAAGCAAAGAAAGCTAAAATTAATAATACATGTTTTTACCGTTTTTGTATTGGGATGTTATGGAATATTAACATAGTAGAAATGCTTGATTAGACATAGCACGACGCTAGGATATACAATAACAATTTCATTAACAGTGGAAAGTACAATAAACAATAGTATTATAGTTAAAGAAAAATGTACGAGGTCTGTCGTGGTTCACGGACACAAGCGTCCGACAGTAAACGCGACAGGTAGTGAGTTCGATTGTCGCTCGAGGAAATTACATTGTTAATATTTTCATGTCCTCATTGGATTTCGCTGTTTAACACGCAATGCTTCCAGAATTTGGCGTAAAATTGGGAAACGAAGTGTCTTTGCACTAGATTCCCTCTCCCCTACTGCCTACCCTACCCTACCTTATATACAGGGTCCATCTTCATCAAAGCTAAAAAAAGGAAAATCTACAGTAAGTGCTACAAGTGCAAATTCTGAAAGTGTTCGGAGCTAAAAATTATATAAGACTAAACTCGAATGATTTAATATCTGTGAAGAGTTCCACTATTCAAGTTTCATATTGTTGATTATCACCTAAACCAGGTATAGATGGCAAGTTTTACGAGAGTGCAAGTACTAGATACATGGTTCAAATTCAGTTTCTTAGATTTTATGACGTAGTCAAAGCTTGACCTCATATGAGCCTGTTAAATAATTTTTCGCCTTTATTAAGCCGCTTTGTTTTTGCTAGTTTCAGTTAGAAAACTAAAATCAATGCACAGTATGTTTTACATTACAATAGAATAGTGTATGTATGTATGTATGTATGGCCTTATCAGTAACTACTACCGACTAGGTTAATGTATTCATTCAATAACTCTAAATATACGAACTCCCACGTCCAGTTGTTACAGCTGCAACAGAGCGACCTTGCTCCCATATTTAGAAAAAAATGGACTCAATTTTTTATTTTTATAATAAATGCTTCAGGGTCGCGGTGGACCGGCACACGGTAAACGCTTCGATTGTGGGTGCGATTCCACTCTGGGGGAATAATTATTTTATGCCTCCACGTCACTTATACTTTACTGTGTATCCCGCACATATACAAGCAAGGTGAGCAGAGGAAATCGGGGAACCTGGCGTTAAGACACTTCGTCCCCATTAATGCACTTCCGTTCCCCACTTTCCGCTGAATTCCCAAGGCATTGCGTGATGAGTGGTGGCTCTTACCGGAGCGAGGTAATGAAAATAATTAATAATTTCACTTCCCCGACAGGGAGTCGAACCCACAACCGTTGCGTTTTCAGTCACACCGATGTTCTACTGGACCACGACGGTCTCATTTCAATTAATTAAATTAATGAATATGATATTGTAACTAATACACAGTATCAAGTCTCGTTCGTTGGAGGTCACACGTTCATTAAAACCGATCTCTAATCTGCCTTTAAATTAACAACCTAGCAGTGCATCTAGGTACATTGACTCTGTCTAAAAGGTGTATTATTTATTAGTATTACAAGCTAAGGTTAGTCGCGATAAATAATTTTTAGAGGTCATTTATTTATCGAGTTTAGCCACATCTGATACATATTTTATAGAAATATTTAAGGAATTTAAATTTAAGGATTTTTTTTTTAGTTACAGCACAGTCGACAAGTCGTGTGTGTAATGAAGTTAGCTTTTTTGAATGTATACGCATTGTTCACTCGAGAAAAAAAAATCAAGAATACTCAAAAGTAAGAAAAATCTAAAGTCAAATCTGTGCAGCCGTCTACAGAAGCCTTCACGTCTTGTTGACAGTATTGAACTGCTGTCTGATTCGTTAAGTTATGGTTTCTTTTTTTTTCCGCTTCACGCTGTACCCTGTACACATCAGGGTAGGCAGAGGGAACCTAGTGTTAAGACACTCAGTTCCTCATTTTCCGCCAATTTCTGGAGGCATTGCGTGTCGAGTGGCGCACTTTGTGCCCTTTGCGCCACGACTGGTCTCTCTTCTTATTATAAATAATTTTTTGCTTGCAGTTTCGCCTGCCGTAGTAAAATGAAAATAGCTATCTGTTGTGTACAACAAATCCGAAATGCCCAAGATAACTCTGACCAAAAGTATAGTGGTTTACTTCGAAACGATTCACGTCACGTAATATAGCCAGATCCATAGTCATCCTCGATAAATGTAATACACTAAAGAATTTTTGAATTCTAAGCAGTAGTTTCTAAGATTAGCGCGATCAATCAAACAAAATCCTCAGCTTTATTAATACAGATAGAAGAAGATAAATAAACGTTACTCCAAGTAGAATTAGAACATAGCTATTGTATACAATGAACCCACGTCCAACTCAGACGGGGACAAGCAAAACTAAGTTTAACTATAAAAAAATAATAATAAAAACTTATTCCAAGCGAAAATAAACTGAATTTCTCACGAAATTTGTCAATTTAACCCCCATCTTTCTAATCTAAAATTATGAATTCATTTAAACAAGTCAAAACTAACCACACGTCAGGTGAATCCCATTATTTTCTCTTGCATTATAAATATAATTCGTCGTGATGTACAAACTTTTCTAAGCAAAACCAGCGTTTAGTTCACAAGGGTGTATGTACGAGTGAAATGGACAAAGTTAACTATAATATAAACGAATAATTAATTTTTCACTCTAATATACTTATATCAACATGGATAGTTTTAATTACTATCTATATAAAATAAAATAAAATTAAATCAGCTTCACGCTGTATTCCGCACACAGCAGGGTAGGCAGAGGGAACTTAGTGTTAAGACACTCCGTTCCCCATTTTCTGCTGAATTCTGAAGGCATTGCGTATTGAGTGGCAGAACTCAACGCCGCGCTTAATCTCGACACCAGAGCGAAGAATTGGAAATATAAATTTAAGTAAATATTTCATCTCCTCGAGTGGGGATCGAACCCATAACCAGTCGGTTTTACAGTAACATTTCGTGCCGTTGAACCACGACTGGCCTCGATCTTCTATCTATATTTTGTCTTTATTTTGAATATTAGTTTAATTAGTTCATTATAATGAATATCTAATTATATAATTAGAGATTCATTATAATATGTTCTTAGTCATTCATTATTGATTACAATGTTTATGAGGCCAGTCGAGGCGCAGTGGCACAAGGGTGTGACTGTAAACGCGACAGGTTGTGAGCTCGATTCCTGGACTTTAATTTTGCGGCGTTGAATTCCGCCACTCAACACGAAATGCGGCCTGGAAACGGCGGAATGTGGAGAACGTAAATGTTAATTTACAGCGTGAAACTTAGAAGAAATTTACAATATTAAACACAAAATAATCGAATTGAAATTACGTTTCAAAATTTTAAAGTAGTAAGTAGTAACGCTAGTAATTTTTGTGTATGATTAAAATTTGGAATATGTAAATATAGGTAGTGTTAATACACTCCGTTCCTCATTTTCCGTTGAATTTCGAGAAACTCAACGTCGCACTTCACCTGAGTCTCGAACCCTCAACCGCCGTATCTACAGTCGCACGTTGTGCCCCTGAGGTACAACGGGCCCTTAATGTGATATAAATGTATACATAATACTCGTATATCTATTTTCAGCCATCCATCCACACAATTTGTCCAAGCTGTGCAATTTTTTTTATTACAAAATAAATCAAGGAATACAGAAGGAGTCCTTGTAAATCTTAATAAAATCTAATTTGAAATATTTTTGTTAATTATGCTTAAGGATTAATTAAATATTTTTATTCCAAAAATATGTAACCTCGTTCCGTCCGTCCCCGGCGCTAGAGGACTGCCTGCTGTTGACATTCACCACTTTAAACATTGAATACAATTTTTTAAACATTGAATTAAGTTGTAATTTAAGATTTTTCTTATTCTTATTTTTGTGTCAACTTGCGATGTTATTATTAAAAATTTAATTTGCTTTTTCGAAAAATTAAAATTTCTTTTATACTATTTCTTACAATGTACGGCGTTGGAGACATCCACTTAATATATTAAGCCTTTACCGAATCCTCTACTGTGTACTAAAAAGTAGGGACACTATCTCTCCATCTTTCTCTCTTTGTCTGCTATGATAGCTAAGATGTGAATCTAATTTACATAGCATAGCTAGATATAGAACTTGTAATTTACAGGTATATTAATCTTATTAGAGACCAGTGATGGCGCAGTGGCACGAGGTGTGACTGTAAAACCGACTGGTTGTGGGTTCGATCCCCACTCGAGGAGATGAAATATTTACTTAAATTTATATTTCCATTTCTTCGCTCTGGTGTCGAGGTTAAGCGCGGCGTTGAGTTCTGCCACTCAACACGCAATGCCTCCAGAAATCGGCAGAAAGTGGGGAACGGAGTGTCTTAACACTAGGTTCCCTCTGCCTACCCTGCTGTGTGCAGGATACAGCGTGAAGCTGATTAATCTTATTAAAGAAAAGAATTATCGACCGTAGCAATTTAATTTAGTCTCAATTTTATTCTCACATAAAGGCTATATATTTAAAGATATAATTATTTATTTATAATATAAGCATTCCCCAAGTAAACATTCGAACTCACAACTACCGCACACTTACAGCTTATATATATAAACTGTGCTAAAATGATGTTGTATGAGTCATAATAGCATGTATGGACGTAATATTAGTTGATGTTCTCATTGCGCTCGCGGCGTATCAAATGATACGTTTCCACGTTTCATACATCAGTAGTTCGAACACGTGACTGTTCTATTCTTTTCAGTATAAGGTACGAACATTTTTTCTAGATAAATAAAATTCAATCTATCTTCACGCTGTATCCCGCACACTGCAGGGTAGGCAGAGGGAACACAGTGATAAGATAAGATGAGTTTAATTTATTATGAGACCAGTTGCGGCGTAGGGACACAAGTATGTTACTGTAAACGCGACAGGTTGTGGGTTCCATTCCCACTCGAGACTCAATTAAACTTTTTTTTAGCTTCACGCTGTATCCCGCACACTGCAGGGTAGGCAGAGGGAACCTAGTGTTAACACACACTGTTTCCCACTTTCTGCCGAATTCTGGAGACATTGCGTGTTGAGTGGCAGACCTCAACGCCGCCGCCGCCGAAGAAATGGATATATAAATTTAAGTAAATATTTTATCTCCTCGAGTGGGGATCGAACCCACAACCAGTCGGTTTTACAGTCACACTTTGTGCCCCTGCGCCACGACTGGCGTCAAATTAAATTAAATATTTGTATTTTCCTTTTCTTGCTCTGGTAACGAGACAAGCAAGGCGACGAGTTCCGCCACTCAACACACAATGCCACGAAAGTTCGGAAAGTGGGGAACTAAATGTGTTTACATTATACTAGGTTCCCGATTTCAAAACCGCGATGTTTTTGTACACCAAAGCATGTAATATTTTTCATTTTCATATAAAATGAAATTGTGTTTTGGTAAAAAAATAAAGATATGATATATTTTGGTAAAAAAATAAAAAAATAAAGATATGAACATAAGTACATGATCGCTCTGAAGGATAAGAGTTATTATATAGCATGGGATCATAAATTCTTCGGTAAAAATAGCAAAACCCTTGTTTTTGGTTAAGTAGATGAGCATTTAGCAAGAATTTTTTATTAAGAACGTTATTAAGTAACATAAAAATATAATTTATTGAATATGATTTTTATTTATATGATAATGTTTTTGTATTAGTTTCACGCTGTATCCCGCTTATGGCGGGGTAGGCAGAGGGAACTTAGTGTTTAGACACTCCGTTCGTTTCTTCCATTCACTCCGCAGACATGTCACATTGAGTGGTGGAACACAGCGCTACGCGTTATTATTTTATTTTCATCATCATTATTATTATTTTTTTCATCATATTACAATTTATGTATTAATCACTTATTTATAGCTAGTTAAAATGGCATAATTTGACTGTAAACTATTCGTTCTACAGTATATGGAATATATTTTTTTAATTATTAATTATAAAAAATATTAATTATATTAAATATTATATCGTCTTTGTTAGGAACAAAAAAACGTTCGGCCCCGTAACTTAACACACAATGTCTCGAAATTTAACCAAATGAAGAAAACACAGTGTTAGTTTTCTTTGGTTATCTATATTGTTAGGCATTAAATGAATCGTAGTTTAAGTGTTTTGGGAAGAGATTTGATTATGCTACCAAAAATTTGTCGTATTTAATAGAATAATGTTTAGATATTTCACATTTGTCTAGGTCAGGGGTTCCCAACCTTTTCTTGATCAAGGACCACTTTCATGTCATTCTTGGTAGCACGGACCACTATGCATGTAGGTATAATAAAAATTAACTTCGCCTCACCATCCCTATTAATAAAATTAAATTCGTTCGCGGACCATATTTAGGCTTCTGCGGACCACTGGTGGTCCGCGGACCACTGGTTGGGAACCACTGGTCTAGGTAAACCGTAACTGCTCGCATATTGCAAACGTAGTTTTTCCCACATAAACTTAGTTTGCGCAAAAATTCCAGGTTAAAACATACACAAATCAACTATTCATCATTGAGAAATTGCAAACCCTACGTAACTGCTTGATAAGGTGTCGATTTACATTGGAGAATCCTAAATCTCGGTCTATTTATACATTATTAAGGGTCCCCAATAACATGTTTTCTTATTTATCTTCCATATACAGACACAGATCCGTTACAATTTTATTATAAGTATAGATTATAGCGGCGTAATTATCAGATTACGCCGCGCTACGCTACTAATGGGACAACAACAACAACTATCAAGTTGTTGTTGTTGTTCCTTTAGCAGATCCTTCGTTCCACAAATTGCAGAGCTGTTTTAAAATAAAAAGAGCTATTATCTTCTAAGCACTAATAAATTAGGTGCCTAGGTGGTAATGGCTCGATATCGGCTATCAATAGTTAATAGTATTTGTTATAGACTAAAGAAATACACAGTGATTGTAGTGTTTGGGACCGCATTCTCTCTCCGCCGCTAGGAATAAAGAATTCATCTAGAAACTTCTAGATTAGGTTATAGATTGTGTGTAAATCTAAACATGGCTTTTTATCAGTTTCATATGGTATCCCTGGATATATCTACTTATTTTTAGTGGTCTGTTTATATATTACAGTTACATATTTAAATAAATATGTTTCAAAAATTCTTGTATTGATTTTATTATAGCTTCTTTAGGAGTTAGAATAAGACCATACATAGGTTTATTGTGTCGGTTTGGTGCACGTTTCCCCAATTATTTAATGGTAAATTTATATAAAAAAAAAATTAAAAAATAAATCAGCTTCACGCTGTATACCGCACAGCAGGGTAGGCAGAGGAAACCTAGTGTTAAGACACTCCGTTCCCCACTTTCTGCCGAATTCTGGAGGCGTTGCGTGTTGAGTGGCAGAACTGAACGCCGCGCTTAACCTCGACACCAGAGCGAAGAAATGGAAATATAAATTTCAGTAAATATTTCATCTCCTCGAGTGGGGATCGAACCCACACCCAGTCGGTTTTACAGTCACGTGCCGCTGCGCCACGACTGGCCTCACCAAATAAACCAACCTAATGTTCGTTTAAATTATCTATATATTTCAATAAAAATGGTGGCATATCTATATTTATATTTAATTAACCACGACACTGTGGGACGAAAATTAAATGAAACCATATTATAATTCTCAATATCGGACGATGGAACCGCGGACGAAGGACAAAGGCTATCGTTTTACACATTGTGCGATTGTACGCGCTCCATTTTGTGTATTGTTTACATTTGGCTTTCTATTTATGTAAATCCAGTCGTCAATAATAATGGCGAATAATGAATAATGTTATATGTAATCCTTTTTTGGGGACTTAATATTTTTTTACATATATTTTTTTATATCACGCTGTGTAAACAAAATAGCCGGTTATGTAGAGGAAACCTAGTGTTAACACACTCCGTTCCCCACACTCAGGCAGAAAGTGGGGAACGGAGTGTTTTAACACTAGGTTCCGTCTGCCTACCTTGCTGTGTACGGGATACAGCGCGAAGCTGATATAACATTAGGTTCGATGACGTTTATGTGTTATTAATAATTATATTTACAACATATATTTATTATAAATAAGTAAACTTTATTTGTTGAATCGCTATTATGTTTTTTATATTATACTTACATTTTTAATTTCTTTATAAAACATAAAATATTATATAAAAAATAGTAAACGTACAAATAAAATAAAGTAGGTGCAATCAGGTGTACGAACAAAAATTACGTTTTCTTTTAGTAATCGATGAGTAAGATGCTACGCAACTGCATAATAGTAACAAACGAAGCACACATGCATAATATATCACATGCATAATATATTTGCGTCTAATTTATTTTAATATGCGATATTACATAAATCTACTAACAATGAAACTAAAAAAAAACAATAATATAGAAAACTAACAAATAGAAAAGTCTAGTTATAAGATAAGTTATCATATTAATATAACATTATAGATATTTACAATTTACTTTACACTCTACAACATTAGTAATAAGAAAAAGTATATTATTGTTATTGTACTTATCTTTAATGTTTTGTCGGACTAGATTAAATTAAATAATAAATCGCTGTAAATATATTTTCGACAGATTTTACTCATAACAAAAAATATTTCTTATAAAATATATTAATCTACATACCACAATCTGTATAAAACTTGGCCTGCGCACACGCAAACAGCACTGTTAAGAAGATATACGCGAACATTTTTATTTATCTATATATTTAGTTGTAACACACTAGCGTGGTGTCGACTCGCACGTTGTGGTTAGACTGACTGACCACTGACCACCGACCACTGGGCGTGTGGCCGATTATAATTATGAGTCGAGACCTTTATGTTCTTTGTCATGCGCCTGCGCAGGTCATAGAGCATATAAATATAAAAATATGATAGAATTGATAGAGCTGTTTTTTTTGTCAGTAACAAAAATATTTTTGTTGCTTATTAATTCAATTTTGAATGTAAATGTATTTTTCTAGCATACACATATTTCTTGCTACGTGATTATTTTTAAAGTACTCATATATGACAAAGTTAAATTTGCATTATAATTAATTAGTTCACACTCGAATCGTCTGACCCTTAATTAAAAATATTTAGTATGTCCATTCATATGCATATGTAGATAAATAGCAAAAATGTACCCCCAGAAAGGGAACCTGTTGTACCTTGTCTGGGTAATCGTAATTAGTTGCCCCAGAAGAGAATCGAGGTCACTGCCTTTTGTCTAGGATCTAGAAGTGAGATCTCTGACAGCTAAAACAACACGCTAAACTACATAATACAAGTATGTCGTACACATACAAGTTAGTCACTGCTAGGCAGAATCTAAAGCAATATCGTGTCTATTTCAACACATCTTTGCCGCAACTGGAAGTACATTGTAGTCATGTTTCAGGAAAATCGCGCGCATCATACGAACATTTACTGAATTACAAACAAAATTTAATCGTAACTAATGATATTATAATATATCATAATATGTTATATATCTATACATAAATATGTTTATGATTTTGTTTTGTTTTTTTTTTGTATTATATTTAGTCACTATTAGAGGGAGTTGAATGTTGAGAGACCGTTGAGCCTCAACGGCACAACTGTAAACGCAATGGTTGCGTGGTTCGATTCCCGTCTACACATAGTGTCTCAAAAATTTGGCTGAAAGTGGGTAACGGAGTGTCTTGACACTAGTTTTCTTTTACCCTGCTATATGCGGGATACAGTGTGAAGCTAAAAAAGAAAAGTATTCTGTAAACCTATATCTAATTATAGAGTTATTTGTCGTTTTGTATTGTTTTTTTATTTAGGGGCTATTAGCACAAGTTGAATATTGATAAGGTAATGATGCATCGATACAGAGTTTGTAGTTTAGTCATAACATAATTATTGTTGTTGAGCATGTCAAAATAGATACTGTTTTGATTTTCTAATTTTGTATGTCTTATAACTTTACTCTTTATTCCTAACGGGGTACCCAGAGAGAACGGAGAGTCAAGCGCTACGGTTCCAGTTATTACTATTATTTTAAATATACATACATATTTTTTCACTTGGATACGAAATTACGTCCACTTGACACAGCCTATTATAGACCAAAAAAAATATATAACTAATATGCTCAATATGCTAAAGAACTTATATAAAAATATTATAAAATTGAAGAATGTGTTTTGTTAAGCGCGGTAATCTCAAGAACTACTGAATCAAATTGAAAAATATTTTTGTATTGGATAGTCCATTTGTCGATGAAGACCATAGGTTTTAAATCGGAATAATTATTTGATTGTAACCTTTGGGCTTGCGCTCAGTACCTTGGGCACCTTAAAATGTACTCGTGTCCGTGTCATATATGGTTTTTAGTAAAAAAATAAAAAATAAATCAGCTTCACGCTGTATCCCGTACACAGCAGGGTGGGCAGAGGGAACCTAGTGTTAAGACACTCCGTTCCCCACTTTCTGCCGAATTCTGGAGGCATTACGTATTGAGTGGCAGAACTCAACGCCGCGCTTTGCCTCGACACCAGAGCGAAGAAATGGAAATATAAATTTAAGTAAATATTTCATCTCCTCGAGTGGGGATCGAACCCACAACCAGTCGATTTACAGTCACAGTTTGTGCCACTGCGCCACGACTGTCCTCTCTGCTTTTTATTCATTTTCTTATTTCGATTTGACGGGTAAACGTGCACCCTACCGACACATTCCTAGTTGTCTAGTTGTCTTACTCAACTCCTAAGGAAGCTATAGTAAAATCAATACAAGAATTTTTGAAACATATTTTTTTAGAAATCGTATAAAAATTTTGGCGTAAACCTACGGGATATAAACCTGCGCGTTTACGGAAACGGTTTAAAACTATTTTCTAAGTGTAATTATATTATTTCTAAAAAAGATGTGTTTCTTAAAAGATTACATAGTTCATTAAAAAACATAGATGAAAATATAATGAAGTGTGACAGGACGAGGAAAACGAGGCATCCTATATGTAAATGCGCGTCCGACCTTAGCGACGTTAGTCAAAGCTATTTTTATTAGTGTCGACGCGCTCCTTGCATAAATACAGTAAGGATTAATTGTACCTACATAAATTATAAAAAAAATATAATAACATACTTAGCAGGGTAGGCAGAAAGAACCTAGTGGTTAAGGACACTTCGTTTTCTATTTCCGCTGAATTCTTGAGACATTGCGTGTTGAGTGGCGGAACTCAACGCCGCGCTTTACCTCGACACCAGAGCAATGAAATGGAAATATGAATTTAAATAAATATTTTATTTCCTTGAGTGGGGATCGAACAACAACCGTCGCGTTACCGTCACACCTTGTGCCCCTGGGCCACGACGGCCTCTACAGAGAAATGAAAATGACATAATTTTCATATAGGTATATATTTTAATAATTTCTCTTAGGGAACCATATAATTCGTGACTACAATTAAATATTGTCCCACTGCGCAATGATAACTTCAAATCTTGGTAATTCCGGTTGACCTAGAATTATGAAAATTGGCAGCTAGCATCTACAGATAATACTAGTTCAGGAAAAAAATCTGTTCAGCTTATACTTTACATTTGTGATTAAATCCTAAAAAAAATATAATAACAAAGCCGCTAGTTCAAGTGAAGTATCAGATGAAAGGCTCTGGCTAAGGTAAGCTCGAATTTCAGAAAAAGCTCGAGACCTCCAATATTTGTACGAAACCCTCGGTGGGCGCGCCCGATACGCGCTTATCCGGTTTTTATTTAATAAACATTGCTTATTGAACGATAAAAGTGAATCCACTTCTATTACAAATGGAGTAATCATGATAAAAATATTATCATCATATAGAGATAAGCGCATTTAAACAAACAAACTTTTCAGTATTTTTATATTTTTTTGCTACACAATGCATCCCGTATATATAGAAAGGGAACCTGGGAACTTAGTATTAAGACACTCTATTCCCATTAACTGTTTCCCACTTTCAGCCGAATTTTGGCATTGCATCTTGTGTGGCGGAACTTTACTCGAGGAAATAAAATATTAAATATAAAATTATAAATATTTTATTTCCTCGAGTGGGAATCGAACCCACAACCTATCACGTTTATAGTCGCACGTTTGTGCCCCTGCGCCACGACGGGCCCCAAAAATAGTTATTTAAACTTTTGATATGTTAAGTACTAGTTTTCTAAAACAAAGATAATATTATTATTTTGAGCATTTAACAAATTGATAGAGAGAGTGTCAAGACAATTAAGTTTGCGCGTTAACCACTAAAAAACTCCATTTGTCGTGTCACCAGTCTACCAAAACACTCCTCTTATAGTCGCGCCCAGAACATTGGACCTTAGCATTTCGAGTGACTGCCAGTATCGCGATTATCTGGAAAGCAAGGCCAAGATCGCCTCAAAGTAGCTTACGGTACCTTCAAAAGCGGTAGGGTAGCGCGTCTATCTCCACCTTAAATGACGGCAACGCACCTGTAGCTCCTCTCGTTTGCCTTGTCATTTTCCATAAAAAAAACTTACGTTTTGTTTTGCCAGAGTTCAAGCTGAAAAAAAAATCTCAGAACCTATGAATCAGGGACTTCCTAAACAGTTCTCCGACGATAAAAAAATTATATAAAATGAAGAATGTATCACAAATGATCACATTAAAAAGACACAATTACAACCAATGTATCATTTATCACCGCCTTTAAAATTGGCTTTAATTCGTTAAACTGAGTTAAATGGTCAATCATCCCTTTTACCAAATTGCTGAAGGCATGTGAGATTGATCTCGAGATACGGACTGAGTGACGGAATTTCGTAGAATGATCTAATTCTTAGGTTGAGGCCAGTCGTGCCACAGCGGCACGAGGTGTGACAGTAAAACCGTCTGGTTGTGGGTTCGATCCCCACTCGAGGAGATGAAATATTTACTTAAATTTATATTTCCATTTCTTCGCTCTGGTGTCGAGGTTAAGCGCGGCGTTGAGTTCTGCCACTCATCACGCAATGCCTCCAGAATTCGGCAGAAAGTGGGGAACGGAGTGTCTTAACACTAGGTTCCCTCTGCCTACCCTGCTGTGTGCGGGATACAGCGTGAAGCTGATTTGATTTAATTTTTTTTTAATCTAATTCTTAAGAGACGAGACGAACTGCCCAGTGGTCCTACTGGGCTGTTCGTCATGGCTTTTTTGTAAAAGTATTTATTTTTTATTTGTTTTTGTTTCACTCTATACCCCGTATATAGCAAAGTAGGCAGAATCTAGTGTTTAAATTCCGCATACTTATCAAGTTTATATTGTTACTAAGTGAAAGGAAATGAAACAATTCATTTTCCCGAGTGAGAATCATCATCATACTCAGAATCGTCGCGCTTAGAGCCAGACGGTGCCCACTGCTCTACGACGGCCACGGAAAATGGAGTGTATTGACACTTTGTTTTGTGTGACCACACATTATGCTGGAAAAGGCGTGAAGATGTCGTGGTGAAGGTATAGAAGACATTCCGCTCTCCAGTCCCTCTATTTAGTGACATTGTATCCAGGAGTGACGGAAGTTAACGTCGCGTTTAGTTTAATATAATTCATTGGAGTACATAGACAAAATCTTAGAACTTCAACAGTTTTTTCGCATGTTGTATGAAATTGGCCGTGTCATCAGAGCGTACCTATAGGATAATTTCTGTTGACCTACACCTATGAAAAGTCAAAACAAACAGTACAAATGAAGAAAAAATGCTATATTGAGATTTGAAAATTAATATCTAAGCGACAGGAAGGAAAGAGGCGTTTAACAGACGACCGTCGCGGCAATTGCGCAGAGGTGAGGACAAAGTGACTGACTGAAATTTTTTTATTTATTTTCTTAGCTAACGCTGTATCCCGCACGAAGCAGGGTAGGCAGAGGAAATGTCGACATTACATGTTGTTCAGCGGAACCTAGTGCAGCGAAATTGTAAGGAAAAGTGTCTTTTTTTATTTCTTGTTTTACTTACTACTTTATGCATATGCAAGCTTTATTAAAATATTTTTATATTCTTTCGGATAGTTATCATAAGGTTTTAAACATTTCATTAAATAGATCAACTAAAAAGTTATTTTAAAATTTATATAATTAATCGAACGTCCGAAAAGAACAACTAATAGCGATAGATTTTAAATGTGTGTAAAGAGGATGTGACGGAACCACGCGTTATTAGGAGCCAATTGATTCAATTGTTAGCCGAATATGTGAACTTACTGTACACAGTTACGTTACGCCCACATTGCCGCGTTATGTAAGAACCATAGACAGATAGACAGTATTCATAATTTATTATTAGCTTTATGAAGACTTTTCTTTTACTTATATTTTTAGTATTGAATTTAGAGCCAAAAGTAAAGTAGTATAGTATTGAAATTCCTTAAAAATTCAATGAAACTTAAAATCACAACTACAATGTACATCCTACCATTTCCCAATAATTTCGAGATTTCAGTTGTACCTACTAGATTTGTTTAATTGGCTTTTAAAGCCACGACCATTGAGTGCCATCGTATTTTTAATTAGGATTTTAGAAGTATTCTCTGTAACTCAAACTTAAATAGGGTTCCTTAGCTTTTAAGGAAAAGGAACCCTTATCAGATCACTTTGTTGTCCGTCTGTCTGTCTGTTAAGAGACTTTATCTCAGGAACGCTTGGAGACATGGAGTTTAAATTCAAACCATATACCTAGATCTACGAGAAATCAGGGGCCCCAAGATTTCCCGAAACATTTCTACATTTACTTATTAAAAAATATATGGCCGTTTATATAGCAAAAAACGTGTATTTCGACACTATAAAAGGTATCAAAATTAATAGGGTACTTCCGGTTGACCTCGAATTATGAAATTTGGTAGCTAGCATCTACGGGTAGTACAAGTTCAGGAAAAAATCTAAAAGATATACAATTATGGTTAAATTCTCTAAAATAAAATAGCCTTAAAAGGGGGGCAAAATTTGGTCCGAGATTTCGAATTTTTGTACAGAGCTTGGTGGGTGAGCCTGACTCGCGTTCCGGTCTCCGTTCAAATTTTTGAAGATTGAGATGAACGCTGTCAATCAAACCAAGTCTTTAAATTAATAATATAAGTATAGAAGTATAACTATATAACAAGCATTATCCGAATTAGATAACTCTAAATAATGTGTGTCTCAAACATTAAGCGATATCGAAGAAGATCCCAAAGCAGCCCTCTTTATCGCTGAGATGACACATATAGAATGTCTCTGTAACCATGATTTTCATTTATGCAGGATAGTTGTTTTGGTTAATCAATCAAAGTAGCAATCAATCAGTCAAATCGTGGATTTGAATATTGCATTTACGGTAGAAAAAGAAGAAGAAGAACTCCATTTATATATATATATATATATATATATATATATATATATATATATATATATATATATATATATATATATATATATATATATATATATATATATATATATATATATATATATATATATATATATATATATTGTTAGCAAGTTGCTATAAGCAGGATACAGCGTGACGCTGAGTTTCTTTACCTGTTAACCTAAAATGTATGAATAAACAATAATAATAATAATTATCAAAAGTCATAGAGGCCGGTCGTGGCGCAGCGGCACGAGGTGTGACTGCAAAACCGACTGGTTGTGGGTTCGATTCCCACTCAAGGAGATGAAGTAATTACTTACATTTATATTTTCATTTCTTCGCTCTGGTGTGGAGGCTAAGCGCAGCGTTGAGTTCCGCTACTCAACATGCAATGCCTCCAGAACTCGGCAAATAGTGGGGTACCGTGTGTTTTAACCCTAGGTTTCCTGTGCCTACCTTGATGTGTGCGGGATACAGCATGAAGCTGATTATTTTGCTATACAGACAGAGGGGACCTGGGAACAAGCGTTAAGACATTTCGCCCCCCCCCCCCCCCCCTCTCCGCCGAATTCTTGAGGTACTGCGTGTTGAGGTCTCGAGGAGATGAAATATTTACTTAAATTTATATTTCCATTTTCTTCGCTCTGGTGTCGAGGTTAAGCGCGGCGTTGAGTTCTGCCACTCAACTCAGAAAGTGGGGAACGGAGTGTCTTAACACTAGGTTCCCTCTGCCTACCCTGCTGTGTGCGGGATATAGCGTGAAGCTAATTTTTTTTTAATTTTTTTAATCAAAAGTCATCGTGATGTAGTAGGTCAGCGTCTGAAAATTAAACAATGACTTCCGCTACTAAAAAAAATCTGCACAATCTCAATATTTTGACTAAATGGTGACTCTACGTACCCAAAAACACATTGGGAGAAAATGAGTAACTATTTTTTTTAACTATATTTTTGTCCCGCAAAAACGATGCTAATGGTGCTACCAAATATCTATGTTTTTATAGCTACGCCTATTTATTACCGTTATAAAGTTTACTGTGTGGCTTTAGTCTGTTAATAAAGGTGCCTAAATATTTGTATTAACTTGCATCAACCCCTTAGAGAGGAAAGGATCGAGGAGTCTATTGTGATTGTCTTGGAGAATACGGAAATAATACTTATCACATATACCTAGTAGATAAATTAAATGATTTTAGTTTTTCTCTAAACGGGAACACTCAGTAGACGTTGTCCTACCCGAAATAGAGCAACGCAATATTTTTTTTTTATTTAGTTTCACTCTGTATCCCACACATAGAAGGGTAGGCAGAAGGAACCTATGAACCTAATGTTAAGAAATTTCCATTCCGTGGAAGAACTGCGTCTTGAGAGGCGGAACTCAACACTGCGTTTTGCCTCGTTAGTAGAAATGAAAATATTAAATATTTTATTTCTATTAGTGGGAGTCGAACCCATGTAACGTTTACAGTCGCCATCTGTCAACCATCTAGCAACCGATAAAATATACATGCAAAATATAATACAAATCGGTTCAGTCTTTACATACACATAAACAGTATTTAATTTTACCATTTAGAAGGTCTCTATGTAATCGAAAAGTATAAAACCGATAAAATGATTCTTCTATATCTTATCTTGTATAATAAATACATTTTTTTATTTAAATGACAACTACATATTTTGTACTAAAAAAGTTGCAAAATGCAAACATTTTCATGCTTTTAAATAGTTTCTCTTCTTCACGCATGGGCAGACTCGACCGGATCATTACCACCCCCGGCATTTAAAACCGGCGTTAAGTAGTGGCTTTATGCCACTGCGTTTCGCATCAGGTATTGCCGGGCTCCGGAGCCCAAACCACCTTACAGGCAGGCAACGCACCTGTAGCTCCTCTGGTGCTGCACGGGGTCGTGGGCGGCGGTGATCACTTACCATCAGGTGACCCGAACGCTCGTTTGCCTTATCTTTTCCATAAACAAAAAAAAAAAATCTCTTATGTTTACTAAGCCATTGTAGGTGTTAGCACCCGCTACACTAATATTTAAGAGTAAGTCGGACAGTCGTGCTTTAATTAAACTTTATTTGAAACATTTCAAACTTTTCCCATTGAGGCTCTATTATTGAACGAAATTTGTAAAAATGTTATGTTTGTTGTTTTGATTTATGATTTTTTGTATAATTTTTATTTTGTCTTTTATTGACGGATAAACTGAAAGATAAATGTTTTTAAAAAAAATTTAATTAATTAATTTTTAATTAAATGTTTTATAAGCTACTGAGCTAGTGATCTTTTCTGATCTGCATGTAACGTTAAATGTCAATATTTTTTATCTTCACGCCATATCTCTGGCGGGGTAGCCAATATAAAAAATGCCAATATTAAAATATTTTTTTTAAGTTCAAGAGTTAAATAGGATTTATTGGTTCACAAGTCACTCTGTCCTCATTTGCCGGTAGAGCTTACCAAAGTTGCATTATTATTTACATTAGAGGCCAGTCGTGGCGCAGGGGCACAAAGTGTGACTGGACTGGTTCGATCCCCACTCAAGGAGATGAAGTAATTACTTACATTTATATTTTCATTTCTTCGCTCTGGTGTGGAGGCTAAGCGCAGCGTTGAGTTCCGCTACTCAACATGCAATGCCTCCAGAACTCGGCAAATAGTGGGGTACCGTGTGTTTTAACCCTAGGTTTCCTGTGCCTACCTTGATGTGTGCGGGATACAGCATGAAGCTGATTATTTTGCTATACAGACAGAGGGGACCTGGGAACAAGCGT
>JAATLQ010024146.1:2440-25115 GCA_013421005.1 Heliconius erato x Heliconius himera
GCTAACTTACTCTTGCATAAATATTGTGCATACAAGACAAACAATTTGTGAGCATTGCTCCCATGAGAGTATTGGATTGCTCATCGCGAGACGGCTCTTATATCTTTTTTGTATTTATTGTCTTTTACCCTCGGATAAGTTATCGAAAATATAATCCCTATTTATGTAGAGAAACTTCCACAGCTGATTACAGGGTTTGGAAGACATGACGATATTTGTATGGATTAAAAATAAATAAACCAGCTTCACGCTGTATCCCGCACACAGCAGGGTAGGCAGAGGGAACCTAGTGTTAAGACACTCCGTTCCCCACTTTCTGCCGAATTCCGGAGGCATTGCGTGTTAAGTGGCAGAACTCAACGCCGCGCTTAACCTCGACACCAGAGCGAAGAAATGGAAATATAAATTTAAGTAAATATTTCATCTCCTCGAGTGGGGATCGAACCCACAACCAGTCGGTTTTACAGTCACACCTCGTGCCGCTGCGCCACGACTGGCCTCATTGTATGGATTAATTAATTCGTTCTAAATTTTTTTTAGATGTTCATGTCTGTTTTTAATGGCCTATTTTTATATATTGACAAATTTAGTTTTCTATGACATACAATAAAAATTACGATTTTCCTTGTACGTGATCAAATTTAGTTTTCGTTATAGTTTTCGAATATGTTAGATACTAGTTGTCTCCACACGTTTTCATCTGCTTGAACTATATGAATATTTCTTCAGTATGGTTTAATTGTTTAGTTTACGGAGAACAATAGATAAATTATAATTTTAATGTAAATTAAAAAAATTAATTAAATCAACTTCACAGAAGAAAAAAATATTATTTTCTACATTATTTTCTACATTAGATTATTCTAGTTATTTTCTACATTATAATGTATTTTTTTTTTCTATATATAGAAATAATATGTACTATATAATATAGTTATTACATTGTTATTCAAACTTCATACATAGTCCCATTCAATTTCTTTTACCAATACTTTTCAGAAGTTTGCAGTTTCTTTCCGAACTGGCAGAGTTATAACTTTTAGAGAGTACAATAGTTAGTTCTTCTTTCTTTGTGGCTTTTAAAAGATTGCAATAGCTGTATAGACAGATAAATTAATTTTTTAGCACGATTATAACGGCATTATCACAACTGCACACAGCATAAGTAGCGTAGGCAGAGGGAACCTAGTGATAAGACACTCCGTTCCCTATTTTCCGCCGTATTCTGGAGGCATTGCGTATTGTAAAACGGTGAAACTCAAAGCAGCGTTTTGCCTCGATACCAGAGCATGAACCATGAAATTATAAAATATTTAATTTCCTATTGTGGAAATCGAAACCACAATCTGTCGCTTATAGTCACACGTTTGTGCCCGTCGCCACGACTGGCCTCGAAAAATTGCTACATTGCTTAAACATTCTTAAGGACTGTGTCGTTTAAAAGAACTTGTTTATACCAACCTGGCATAAGACTTTTTAACCTCTGGTATAGTAAGTCGTAGCGTTGAGTTCCGCCACTCACCTCCAATACGTTATCTCTCAGAATCGGGCGGAGAATTGAAAACAAAATCCTTTTATTTTCTTTTTTACTTTTTCTTAAATATTAATAGTACGAAGTAAAATGGCAAATATCGTCTGTCATATCTTTTCTAAACCATTAGTTGGTCTCAATATAATTAAGTTAAATGTTGCTTGAAAATAATATTATACGTAATTGTGACCCTTCATAAAACTTACAATATTATTTATGTTTTAACTTTTGCTCGTACAAAATTATAAAATAAATATAAAAAAATGTTATTTGTTAATTTTAGATTACTTTTGTCGGCCGTCGTGGAGCAGGGGCACTAGTTTGCGTCTGTTAACACAACGGGTTTGATTCCCACTCGGGGAAATAAAATATTTTATGTTTTCATTTCAACAAGCAATGCTTCGATAACACCGTGGAATGAGGGGTTCACTAGGTTCCCAGGTTCCCTCAGCATATTCTGCTATGTGCTGTATACAGCGTGAAGCTAAAATAATAATAAATACATATACAATTAATTCTAATTAGTAGTACTAAAGATATTATTATTATTGCCATTACTAAATATTGTTGGTATTATTGTATGTTATATACAAGTAAATAATAACATACAACAATACATACATCTGTATATACTAATAAATAAAATCAACTTCACGCTGTATCCCGTACACAGCAGAGAAGGCAGAGGGAATCTAGTGTTAAGGCACTCCGTTCCCCACTTTCTGCCGAATTCTAGTGACAGACTCAACACGTAAAATAATATTAAAAGTATCCGATCCACGTTATTCCTACCAAGATAATAATCAAGGGTTTCTTTGCGGCTAGAAGTACGAAATCCCGGCCTTAATACCCGGGGGATTAATATTGTTTTATCGCTAACTATAAATAACGAATGTTCTAGTATTCAATAGCCGCGGTGCAGAATTATAAGTTTTTTACACACTATTGAAAAAATTAAAATTAAATAAAATTAGCTTAACGCTGTATCCCTCACACAGCAGGGTAGGCAGAGGGAACCTAGTGTTAAGACACGCCGTTCCCCACTTTCTACCGAATTCTGGAGGCATTGCATGTTGAATGGCAGAACTCAACGCCGCGCTTAACCGCGACACCAGAACGAAGAAATGGAAATATAAATTTAAGTAAATATTTCATATCCTCGAGTGGGAATCGAACCCAGAGCCAGTCGGTTTTGCAGTCACACCTCGTGCCACTGCGCCACGACCGGCCTCAACTATTGAAAAAGTTTTGCCGAATTCAATCTTGCGGGGATTTTCTACGATCACATTATATTCTGGGGCGGAGGCCTGAGACAGGATAAAGGAGGTTGAGGCTAATGTTTTGTAATTTCGCCATTCACTGAGATAAAGAAACACAAATATATATTATTTTCATTTTTTTCTCTGTAAGCTAAGTTATATAATAAACGAAATTAATTTTGTGTTTTATGTACTGTGTGGTATAATATTCGTGTTTTTATGATTTTGATTAGAAAACAAGATATTACTTGAGATTGAGATTTGAAATTAAGATTACTTGAGATGTTATAAGTCTTTCCTTTCTTAGATATTTTTGATACGTGTATTAGATTGTTTAAATATAATTCAAAGAAAAAACGTCGTCATTAAAACAACCAAAAATAGCCCATAATATATGTTGTGGGACAGCGTAATTATTAACGCGGCAGTTGTGGGTTCAAACGTATTCGGGAGAATTAATAATTTTAATATAATTTCTATTTCCATGCTCTAATAGACGAATGGAGGCGTTTGTGTTGAATTCGAGTTTTGCCACTCGACACACAATGTCTCGAAAACTTGGCGGAAAGAGGAAAACGGAGTATCTGAACACTAGATAGAATAGTCTATAATTGAATGAACACTGGGTTTTAGAGTACGCTGCCTTACCTTCGGTGATAATATTTAACTGACTATATTGGTGACTGGGAAGCAAATTTATTTAATACTAATTAAAGTTTAAATCAGCTTCACGCTGTATCCCGCAAGCAGCAGGGTAGGCAGGGGGTACCTAGTGTTAAGAACACTTTCAACTGAGTTCTGGAGGCATTGCGTGTTGAATGGCGGAACTTAGTTTTGCCTCGACACCAAAGCGAAGAAATGAAAATATAAATGTAAATAAATATTTCCCTTCCTCGAGAGGAGATCAAACCCATAACCGGTCGATTTTGCTGTCACACTTTGTGTCTCTGTGCCACAACTGGACTCACACTTTAAAAATATATATATTGTAATTGTATCAGCTTAAATTATGATCAATAAAATATTTCACCAAAAACAACATAGCACACACACAGATTAAAATATAAAAATTACAATTACACCAAATTGGCTAAGCAAGCGTTACTGAAAATAAATGATAATTTTGCGACGACTTTATCATGAATAATTGGTAATTTTCTCGTGTGTCTTATTATATGTAACAGTGAGATTGCTTCATAACTCACGGCCTGTGTTAGTACCTACGTTTGTACGCATTTTCTATGGGAAAATTGTGAATGTTAGCTTCAATTTTATTTAATTTACGAGATCCACTCAACTATGACAATACTTACATATATATTAATATTAATTGTGTTTGTGTCTGTTTCACGTATGAGGACAGAGAGTGGTTATCAACGACTTATCTTACTTTTTTCTTCTTCTTTTATTATTACTGTTATAAATGTAAGAACTTTGTGTGTGTTTGTTCCAGTTTCACGTAATAATTACATTGAAATTTTACAGTTAATGTAAAGATTTTATATAAATTTTTAATACAGTATAACAATATGTCAATATGCCAGTCCCACAACATGACAATCGTGGCGCAGGGGCACAAGTGTGGCTGGTCGTGGGTTTGATTCCTACTCGAAGAAATAAAATATTTATTTAAATTTATATTTTCCTTTCGGTGTCGAGGCAAACCACTTAACACGCAATGGCCGCACGTTGCACGCAAAACTAGGTTACACTAAGTTAACACTACGTTCCCTCTGTTTATTGCTGTGTGCGGGATACACAGTGAAGTTGCTAGTGTTCTTTATTAACGTATGTATATTCAAAATGTATTTAATATTGGGTGGAAAATAGGGAACGGAGTGTCTTAACATTAAGTTCCCTCTCCCTATTCTGCTATACGTGGAATAAAAGTTACTAAAATCATATCAAAATAAGGTAAAGCTTTGAGAGCCAGGTTAAATATTAAGCTCACTACGCCCTACGCCCTTGTTCTCTTTATCTGTCTTACCCTTATATTTTATTCCCAAATATATTATTCAATTTACTTCGAATATATTTTTTACAGGTATTTTTGGAGCCTTTCTACGCTTCGAAATCAGTTTACTTTGACGTAATGTAAAAAAAATATTATGAATTACAGGTACCTGAGAGAGATTGAAATTTATGCTTTAGTTAAATGATAGTGATGTATTACTTTTTAACCGATTTCAGTAAAAGAAGGAGGTTCAATTGAAGAATTTTGGACTGGGTTAACCAAGAAAAGGATACACTTCAAGAGTAATTTGCCGAGAGGTGGGTTAGGTTCCGATTATGGAATACGGTTGAAGCCAGTTTTTTTTTTTTTTAATTATAATTATTTTAGTTCATTTTAACAAAGGAAGAAGAAGAACGAAACGAGAATGTATACAGTGGTACGATATTGCTTAGACAAATATTTAAAATTTGATGTTTTCAATTAAAATATTAAATTTATTTACTGTTTTCTACCTGTTTACATATTTTAAAGTTATATTATAAGAATTTTAAATTGAAATTTCTATTGTAGCTAATTTGGCCAGTTAGTTTTCATATAACTGGCTTCAACTTTCAAATATGCGTGAGTAAATACAAGTTTGTTCACCCCAGCCAAATATGACATGCACCCTTCAGTAAGACAAATTATTTCATTTCCCTCCAAAGGGACCATACGTGACTCCCAACGATCGTTACTTCAGTAGCGGCTTCGTACAAGTGGATAAGTAAGATTTTGACAAATATGTATAATGTATTTATTATAAGGATAATCTTTATGTGTATATATAGTTGAGGCTGGCGTAAACCGTGATGATTGTGGGTTCGAGTTCCGTAAGGGAAAATTATTTAATTAATATTTTTATTTTCACGCTTTGATGTAAACGGAACGAAACGAGAAATAAAAACGAATAAAATTTTCAATGAGATATAAGAAATATTACATTTCAATAAGGTATAGAATAGGTGTGTTGTTATCGCTAAATATAGCCTCTATTTATATAATCTATTTCATATAAATATTATATTAAAGACAGTCGTGGCCCAGGGGCACAAGCATGTTACTGTAAACGTGAAAGGTTGTGGATTCCATTCTCACTCGGAGAAATACAATATTTAATATTTCTTCACTCTGGTAGCAAAGGGAATACGTACCATGTACGACGACCACGTGCGACCCTAGTATTACGGCTCTGTTCCCATAGAAACATTTCCGTTCTTCACTTTCCGTCGAATTATGGAGGCGTCTGCGTGTTGACGAAGCGGAGCAGTCACGCTCTTATCTCGCTTTGGGTGAGAAAAAGGAAATATAATTTTTTTTTTTAATGCATAATATGTCGGTCGTCGCGCAGCGGCACAAAGTGTAACTGTAAAACCGACTGGTTGTGGATTCGATCCCCACTCAAGGAGATGAAATATTTATTTAAATTTATATTTCCATTTCTTTTCTCTGGTGTCTGGCGGTGTTGGGTTCTGCCACTTAACACGCAATGCCTCCAGAATTCGGCAGAAATGGGGGAACGGAGTGTCTTTCACTAGGTTCCCTCTGCCTACCCTGCTGTGTGCATAAAAAAAATCAAACACTACAATTAGTCATTTTGGCAGCTTAACAATCTATATACATGACCAGCAATAAGTTTAATTCGTTCTGACACACTTAAATGACGACAATTGTAAAAGCTTTTGTACATAATACATTGTCGTGAACGCGCGATTCATTTGTCACAATTCTACCCTAATTTCAACCCATTCAAGGAAGAAAAATTGTGTTTTCGCATTAAAGTGACGAGTGATATTTTTATGTATTTTGAATATATCTGTTTATATCTATATAAATTGTAATCAAATGTATAAAATATATTGATATTTGATCATCACACAGATATTTAGGTGCTGTCTGTAAGTTTTAAATTCTATTCTTGTAAATAAAACAATTATAAAGAAATAAATAGATATAAATATTTTGTTTTGACTAGGCGGCTTACTCATTTTTCTTTATATTGTTTTTATAATAAAACAATTTTCATATAAATTTAATGACAGTCAGATGGCATGTTTAAAAATAATTTAAAAAATTCGAACCAGTAGTTTCTGAGATTACCGCGCTCATCGTTCAACAAAATCTTCAGTTTTATAATATTAGCCTGCTTTTTACTGCCTAAGGTAGGCAGAAGCTATATAAAAATAATAATAATATAGCGTATAGAGAGTACGATTATTTTGTGTAATTATACACACACTATGGCCGTAAGCTCCACAGAATATAATTAATAAAAATCAAGTAAAATCCATAATATAGGCACATAAATCAAAATAAATCTCTTATTTAGACACATTAATAAAGCAAATCATAATATCCATTTTCTAAATTGCTCAAATTTAAATGTAATTAAACTTCAATTGTGGTTGGATGAGGCACTACTAATTCTACCACAATTAGGAGCTCTAAATGCATATAGGAATGTGTATTTTGGCAGCTAAATTTCATATTACCTAAATTCACTTCACTTATAGCTTTGATAGTACTTTCCTTAACACTCTGTCATAGTCAAAATAAAGGTCCAACGGTAATCGTCCTCCAGAGGCAGGACCCATAATTAGGTCAGTTTAATGTTCTGGAAAAACAATTTCATAAAACATCTCCTCGCCGTCCGCATAAAAAGAAATAAGACACTAAATAAACGTCTACTTTCATGGATGGCTTCACGTTTACGCGACGACGAAAACTGCAGTTATCCTTTTGTCATTGTGATGTCGAGCTTACATTCCGTTCTGTGTAAAAGAACGATTTGCTTAAAGCCAAAATTAAAATTTCTATAGGGTATCTGTGAAATTGATATTCCGCATACTAAAAGTATTTTTTTATGTAGGTATATCATATTAGAATAACATATTTTATCATTTGTACACCAACCAATATCCACACATTCTCTGATCTTTTTAATGGTAAGGGTTGCCTGGAAGAGATCACCTGTGGTGATAAGGCCGCCTTTGCACCATACTTCTCCATTGTTTTCTTTGTATATTTTTATTATTGAGTTGGTGTAATAAAGTATTAAATAAATAAATAAATAAAAGTTTTCCTCCACTCTTATCACTGAGTAGTACAGGCGATAATGAAATAATCAATTGAAAGTCCAACTTTGCCGTATATTCGATATACGTACTTACATAGATTGCTGCGCTTTTATAGCAAATCGTTTGTCGAGTGGTTCTCTGGAAAATTGCTACAGTCTAGTGGACATTAATTTCTTTTAGTCACATGTAAAATGGAGGGTATTTCTCACTGGTCACAGTGCGAGTGCTGGAGGGTCAGTAGTGTGGAAATAATCAGTGATTCGTGTGATATCACAATTATTATTTACTGTCTGTCACACACGCATGTTTTAAATTAATAACATCGAAATTTTCTTGTAATAAATAACATTTGAAGGTACGCTTCAGATTCTGATTAATTTAGCTGTTAAGAATGTCTTTGATTTTATACATATATATTTTTTACGTATTTTTTTATATATATAAAACTATCATATTCAAATAATTTTAAAGCAAAGTCAAAAGTTCTCGCTCTAACGTTGACGGAAGCCAGCAATCTGTAATAATAGTTATTACTCTAATTGAATATACCTATAATGTTCACTTTGCGTTATCTGCGGAAACTTATTAAGATAAGCCGTCACTGATAAAGCCCGTTTTGTCTTATTGGTCTGAACGGATGAAATAGATAAATTAGGTGCCCACCCCTATTATCGATATCCTGATTTCAGATTATAAGTACACTTAGTGGAATTAAATATGATTGCCCGAAATAGTTTTATTCATTAACTAAGAGATGAATGGATTAAATCCCAATTTATTCGATAAAATATTTATCAAAGTTATTTATGTGAAAGATTTGTATCGAAATTGTAGTATTTGTTTAAATGTGGACTTTACAGGTACGGGTGAACAAAAAATAGCTTATATTTGTGTTTTATAATATTTTAAAATGTTTATCACGCAGTTAATTATAACATTTAAAATATATTGGAATTCTGTATAGAAAAAATGGCTTATATTTTTATTTTATAATATTTTAAAATGTTTGTCACATATTATAAAATTTTAAATATATTGGAATTTCATATAGAGAATTTAACGACTACACTTGTATAAGCGATTGACTGAAACGAGACTTGTTCGTACGTTCACATTTCGCCATGTCAATGAACGTACGGAAAATACACAGTTTCGAAGTAATATGCTGCTTTTGAAAATGAATTACAATTTTTAATGAACATTAAGCCATTCCTGTTTATATTTAATTACTCTACATACGCTTTACCTTACTGACTACATTTTTTTTAACTTCTTGAATTTCCTGATCACAACCTGATGGGTAGACTCCTTGTGAATAATATTAAAAACTACGATACGATATTTTTCCCAAGCAGAAAGAAGGTAAAGAACTGTCTACATGTCATGGAATAGGAGAAGAGTACAGTGATCATATATTAAAAGTATTAGCACTAAATTGTATGTATCATCGTTATACATATTTGGTTCCAGTATCTTATATCTTAGATTTTTCAATTTTACTGTATATATAAAAACTAAAAACTAAACGAGCTTTACGCTTTATCCCTAGCGGGGTAGTCAGAGAGAACGGAGCGCTGAACGCTACGGTACTGTATATATGTATATTATGTTATAATAATTATTTATGTATAGCACAAATATTTTTGCGTGACCAGTAGTAATAAATATAAAATGCTGTATACATTCAAAAATTTTCATTATTCATGTTAATTTATTTTGAAACGTAAAACGAAAGCGACAGTGACTAATAGAGAAATATGCAAGTGTCAGATTGGGTACGGTGCATGTGATAGCAGTCGAAATTGCAGGCGACGTTTAGTCACGCCAGTGCCTTTAGTTATACTTGCAACTATTTGTATGGATTGTGTTCTCATTGTGATACTTATTATATGTATTTTTTTTGTAACTTTGAGGCCGTTGTGGTGCAGTAGGACAGCGTCTGATTGTAAAAATAATGCTTGTGGGTTCGATTTATTTGCTGAAAGAGAAAAGGTGGTGTGGTTGGTGTTGAGATCCGCTACTTAGCGCGTAATGTCAAGAAAATTGGGAGTCTAGACACTAGGTATCCTCAGTTTACCCTGCTCTGCGGTAAAAATAGTGAAGCTGTTTTTATTATATCTTTATGCATTATTTCAGTAGATACTCTACGTTTTTTACTTCATCCTACTTCTTTCCTTTAGTATTATATTATCAGTAATGTTTACGAGGAAACAAATATTTCTCTTACCAATATTGTAATATTAATCGTTCATACCATTTCTTATTTAAGCTCATATTTTTTTTATTTTTAGTGTCCTACTTAAACTGAACAAAATCAGAGATTGAAGATTCCATTTCCATTTAAGAGAAATCTTTATAGAGCAATCATAAATATTGTTGTTATACCTTTTGTAAGCTTTTGTAGTAAGATTCATTTTCTATGAACGAAGATTCATAAGAATAAATTCGCTTAGAAAATAAATGTAGCCTTATAATCTGAACAGTTATGTACAATGTACTCCCCATCAGGGAAATAAATTACGCAAACAATTAAATATCGGCAATAATGCGAACATGGGGTGCGACAATTTGTCTAGACCGGTCCGGTGGGGTAGCCCTCCTCGTGGACTATACAGCGTGTTTTAAAGTATTAATACTAAATTTATTATATGCATTACAGTTGTATAAATGTATGTATAGGCATTACAGTTGTACTGTAGCGCTCGGCGCATCTTCTCTCTGCCTACTCTGCTATAGGTAAAATGTGAAGCTATATATTTTTATAAATAAAAAAATCAGCTTCACGCTGTATCCCGTATACAGCAGGGTAGGCAGAGGGAACCTAGTGTTAAGACACTCCGTTCCCCACTTTCTGCCGAATTCTGGAGGCATTGCGTGTTGAGTGGCAGAACTCAACGCCGCGCTTAACCTCGACACCAGAGCGAAGAAATGGAAATATAAATTTAAGTAAATATTTCATCTCCTCGATTGGGGATCGAACTCACAACCAGTCGTTTTTACAGTCACATCTCGTGCCGCTGCGCCACGACTGGCCTCGCATATATTTTTATGTTTAATGAAAAACTGCTTATTCTTATTAGGGAATGAGAATGCGAGAATGTAGAGATTTTCTTAACTATTTTAATATAAACCAGGAAAATAGCAATAGTTGAATTATCTATAAAAAAGATTATTTATCTATATAGTATAAAGCTTTTTTTATAACTATACACATTGAGAACGAATAAATTTTTTAAGATCACACTGTATATTTGCTTTGTATAAGAGTAGATTGTGTAGTTAATGTAATTATGAGGCCGTTGCGTAAACGGCCCTGACTTGTTGCGATTAAGGAATTGTCTCTGGTCGAGTGGTGAGTAGCATTTTGTTATATAAAACGAAACAATAAAAAAATAAGTTTCTTTTTCATTTGACGTTTCTAATATTTTACCCTAGTTGAAATTTAAACTGTCCCCGGATTACTAAGATTTTTTTCGGCTTCACGCTGTATCCTGCATGCACAAGTGTTGGCAGAGCCTAGTGCTAGAACACTCCGCTTCCCGTTTTCCGCTGAATTCTGGAGCTATTGCGTGTTGAGTGCCGGTACTCAACGCCATGTTTGGCCTTGACATCAAAGGGAAGAAATTAAAATATCAAATATTTTACTTCCTCGAGACGGAATAGAACCTACAACCTGTCGCGTTTACAGTCGCACGTCTTTGCTCCTACGCCACGACTGGTCTCAACTAACATAAAACGAGTACATGACATAAACAATTTAAATTATGTAAATATAATTGCAAGTTTTAAAAGCTACTTAACCTAAATTTTTACATACATATATTACCAATAATTATAAAAATATATATTTATATTACCCATATTTCGAGCTCTAAAAACTAAAATATTATGAAACAAAACATGGTAACAGTATAAAATGTTGACAACTGCTGTCTAAAATTAGAAGCAAATGGTTTACATTTATCGAAAAGTTAATTAAACTGGCCCTATGCTCTGTGAGTGTGTTACATGGAAGCGTAGCAAATTATTGAAATTTATAGTATTTTTATTGTTTAACTTCATACAAAAAAAAACCATTACAGCATATATTTCTAGTTTTTGATACCAAAGTCATCTACCTAATTTATTTTTAGTATTTCTTTGACTGTTGAGTATTTTTAAAATGTATCAATTATTAATTTATTATGTTATACCTAGTTTTAGTCCGCAACCTTGTTTGTGTGCGTTTTACGCTGTGTGATTTTGGCTGTAGATTTTCTGTTAGTCTTTCAGTAATAAAGGAGTTTTATATAAAATACGGACAATTTATTTAATGTTAGTAATATTTCCACATCCAATGAAGGTGCCTATATAATTTATATAACAGAATATTGTTTTGTTTATGTTAACAAAAATAAAAAATACTGCTGAGTCATCAAGCCTCATTTTTACAAGCATTTTTACATTAATATGCAAATATTATTTGTAATTCATCTCTAAAAAAATTTTTTTATTAAGGCATATTTTTAGCTTCACGCTGTATCCCGTACATAGCAGGGTAGGAAGAGGGAACCCGGGAACCTAGTGTTAAGACAATCCGTTCCCCACTTTTCACAGAATTCTGTATGCTTTGCGTAATATGTGGCCGAGCTCAACGCAATGTTTGCCTCGTTACCAGAGCGAGGAAGTGAAAATATAAAATATTTTATTTCCTCAAGTGCGAATAGAATTCACAACCTGTCGCGTTTACAGCTACACTTTTTGCCCCTGAGCCACGACTGGCCTCTTTAAGTACTTTTTTTATTACTTTTAAATAAAATAAATATTACACAAACCGACTGACCCACTTCAACTTAAACGATTACCTGAATTAAGGCAATTTTAAGCACAGTTAGGCATTATACCGCGAGGTAATAGACTATGCTGGGGGCAATTACTTACAGGAATAGACCAATTAATCGTCTGAGCTCGGTATACTACACAAATGTGATGCTGCGAGGCCGAGTTACTGTGAGTTACTTGAAATATGTCGACACTATCTAATATTATAAGTGTTTCCTCTTGTTCTCCAACAAATGGTACTAAGTTAATGTCAGGATATGATGCTTAGATAACATCAATTGTTTACTGTGAATTGGGTTGTGACTAATTTTTTATGTGTTTGAAGAGAAATATGTTTATTTTTATTACAAACTTGTGCCCGTTGTTGCGCAGTGATAGCGTGTGTCAATAATGGTGACGGTTGTGGGTTCGATTTCCACTCCAGAGAATGATTTATTATTAGATACTATTAATATTTTCATGTCAAGACAAAAGCGTAGCGTTGAGTTCCTCCAATCAACACGCAATAAATGTCCAAGATACGACTGTAGGTATGATGGGTTATATTGAAACGACAAACCCAAGTAATGTAATATAGCGTTCCTCAATAAACGTATAACATAAAAATAATAATAGTAGTTTCTGTAATTAGCGGGTTTAACCAAAAAAAAATCTTTAACTTTACAATATTAGTATAGATTAGTAAAGGATAAAGGCTTGTTAATTATGGTGCTTATCTTAATCTCAATTCCATATATTAAAACATTACAAAGGACTCTAACCTATAAGCGATTTCTACGTAAAAGAAATTCCACTTACATGGAAGTAGGTTTGGTAAGAAATTCTACTCGTAGTTAGGACTAAGGCTGTGATCTTATCTGCTAAGATATAGTATAGTGCTAACATTTTATTAAGTAAATATTTTTGTTTAATTTTATTTGATGTGAAGAAAATATCTTAAAAGCACGTGAGCAACACTTTGTGTTTAATAACGACTAACCTTTTTAACCTCCGGCGCAAAAGGAGGGATGTTTATAAGTTTGACCTGTCTGTGGCATCGTAATTCCTGAATGTATGAACCTATTTGATTTTTAAATTGAAAACCATGTTCATTTCGGTTGGTGGTGATGATTAACAGTGTAAGAGCTACAAGCACTTTTCTAAAATGAGATAATAATTCTTTGGGTCGGGGTCTTTTTTATTTTTTTTCCAGAATTTTTAATTTCATTTCGACATGTCGAATTAAATTATACATACATACTTAAAACAGAGAGCCGAATAGATAAAGAACATTATAAATATATTATTTTTACTTCTGTCAATATCTGTAAGCAATGTAAAGAGAATACAGATATCTTATATTTCACAGAATTACAACAAGTGAAAGCGCATTGTTGAGTCACATCACTTAACAACTAAAGACTCCGATTAGGGCGGATGGAGTGTTTGATGCTAGGTTCTACCATATTACAAGGCTTGTAGGATAAAAAATGGAGCTGAACGCATAGATTTAAATGAAGAAAAAGTAAGCTCAAACTTAGAACAAGTTTGATCTGGTTGCAAAAAAGGCTTTTTTGTTCTTTTTATATATTTCACCTAAAATTCTTTTCAAAACTAGGCATTTTCAAATATAAATTCGATTAAGCAAGCGTATACTGCACCCGAGGCAAAACACGCGCATTCGATGTGCAGTAGTTTATCGACACATACCTGAATTTTTTAACTAACAAAATATGCAAAATAAAAGTTTTGTTAAAATAATAATTTTTCAAGACACTTGGATTATAGTTTCAATTCTAAATATATCTAAACTTACATAGATATTATCTTTCACTACATGATTTACAATTTATTGTCCTTACGAAATGAAATGAAAATAATTCCTTCCTCCGAGCGGAAATCGAACCCACAACCACTGTGCTTACAAACAAACGCAGTGCCGTTGCACTACAATGGCCTCATACATACATATCCTCAAAACACTATATTTACATATCATCACCAAAATATTTATTTAACTTTAATATATGACGAAGCTACAATTAAGGGACGTGTTTGTTTACAAGCGTATCCTTAGCGCCTAAGCAACGTAAGCGGAACGCGAATTAATTTAGTTTATAATTGAAATTCTCTAGAGAATTTCTGTGTCTCACATACGCCTGAGGCAGTGCACGTGTCGCTCTGAGTGCGACAGCACATCGCTTTCATCTACCACTGTGCTATTGAATAAATTGATGAAAATATTGCTGTGACTATTTTAGTGGAGATCTTAATTAATAGGTAAAACTTATAATAGTAGTTTGACTTTATTGTATGTAAACAATATTGCCAGCATTTTGATCTGGATAATCAGAAAAAAGAGGCCAGTCGTGGCGCAGGGGCACAAAGTATGACTGTAAAATCGACTGATTGTGAGGAAATGAAATATTTATTTACATTTATATTTTCGTTTCTTCGTTCTGGTGTTGAGACAAAGCGTGGTGTTGAGTTCCGGCACTCAACACTCAATGCTTCGACTCGACGGAACGACGTGTCTTAACACTAGGTTCCCTCTGCCTACCCTGCCGTGCGCGGGATACAACGTGAAGCTTATACTCTAACTCCTAACGCTCTAAGATATATGAAACAATCTAAGATTGACGTTAGAGATAGGTTATTAATATTGGGCGTAAGCAAGACATTTCTTACCTACCCTGCGTAGTTAGGCTTGCGTGAGAAGAAATACATAGATACTAATATATACACTATATTAGATATTAAAATACTATATATAAACTTTAACATAAATATGTAGTTCCAATCATGACGACCGCTACAAGTAAAACGAGATGCGTATTTGTGCACCCCCAAACTAACCTGTCACATCTGAAAGAAAGATGAGAAATTTATACAAACGTTATCTTAGATAAGGCTCGGAAGCGTTCTAGGCTCAGATAGCCGTTTTATTTTAATGCGAGTCGACAACAAATAAGGAATAAATATTCCCTTTTTTATTGTTGACTTGTGATGCGACGCTGTTATTTGGGGTGAGGGGATGTGCGACGAATTGTGGTCGCAGTTATTAGAGATAGCACCGGATTTATATAACTGTCAGAATATCTAGCATCAAGTTACATCAATTGAGGCCAGTCGTGGCGCAGGGGCCAAGTGTGTGACTGTAACGTGACGGTTGTGGGTTCGATACCCACTCCAGGAAATTCAATGTTTATTTAAATTTATATTTTCATTTCTTCGCTCTGGTGAGGAAGCAATGTACAGCGTTAAGTTCCGCCACCCAATGGGAAACGGAGTGCCTTAACACTAGATTCCCTCTGCCTACCCTGCTGTGTGCGGGATACAATGTGAAACTGTTAAAAAAAGTTACATCAATCTTTGACCAGCCTCGAAATTGCTTTACAAATAATTTGGGACCACGTCTCATATTTTCGGCCGCACACCATAAAAGCTAGGGTTACTTTGAACCTACTGAGTGGAGATTACAAATTAAACATGCAAAGAGGGGGATAGCAAAAATAAATTTCGCGTATCTGTATTTTTTCACACCGACATATAAATAACATAACAGTGGGTATCGCATCCACTTGAATTTTTTCCCTGTATTTATTTTAACAAATGTTAAATCAGCTTCACGCTGTATCCCGCACACAGCGCTAAGACACTCTGCTCCCCACTTACCGCTGAATTCTGAAGCCACATGTTAAATGGTGGAACTTAACGCCGCGCTTTGCCTCCACACTAAAGCGAAGAAATGAAAATATTAATTTAAATAATATTTAAATTCCTCGAGTGGGAATTGAACACACAACCAGTCGTCTTTACAGTCACACACTTGTACCCCTGCGCCATAACTGGCCTCAACAAACTGGCACAAACAAACGTGGTAACCGTAATTCAAATATATTGAACTTTAAGCTTAGGGTCGTTCTGGCGGAGTGGTAATAAAAACAATCATCTATATTTCTTTCCTATAGTAAGAATATAAGGAACACACGTTCCATTATCGGCCAGGGTAAACTTAACTTTTTAGGGGAGCAAAAAATTGTGCCCGCGTGATGTATGGCTACACTTTTGCATTCAGAATTTAAACATCTCGTTTTAGAAACTGTTACTCACGGGTAAGGGTGTGAGAGACTGACCCTTAATAAATATTCCATGACGTCAAGGATTACTGAAAAATTATGCCCTACAACGTCTATATATTTACTGTAAACACAGTATGCTTAGCTGCTTTATGGAATAAATTACTGTTTTTTTAATTAGAGTTTCAACACAGTTTATATTGGGAAAAAATATAAAAATTAATCAGTTTCACGCTGTATTCCACACACAATGGGGTAGGCAGAAGGAACGTAGTGTAAAGACACTCCGGAAAAAATATATATTGTTGATCTCCATCTTATGTTAACCTTTAAAAAAATAGAAATTTATAATTAAACTTCTAATAAAACTAACCAATCCTGCATAACATCAATACAGACCCTCATAATAGCCCTAAACTTTGATTACATATATAAACAACAAAGGAACAATATAAATAAATGGCTATAAGGGTAAATGTAGCGCGCAAACTATACATACATATTATAAGGGCAAAGTTTATCTTGTCGCTTTCCATCTCGTTTCGAGTTGGTCAGATGCGGTGGTTAAAGATTGCAATCCATTCAATACTACCAGTGACCCTGAACATATGGTGCGATGTCGAATTTAATATTGTAATTGCGAATATCAAAAGAATTTTAATAAATATTTTAAGCAAAAGTATTTAGTTTTTGCAGCTCTACGTTTTTTCCGTATAGCAGACTAAGCAGAGGGAACACAGTGTTAAGACACTAGGTTGAATTCGAGACATTCCGTGTGATGATATTTGATATGTACTTGATATATACATATTTGCAATATATACATGTGATACTTAGATATATAATTACTAAATCCAACATTTATCTTTCATCAACATTCTTCTATCTCTTTAAGCTTAGAGTCAAATTTACATCATCTGAGTACGTAAGTAAATAGGCTTATTATTTAATTTCTTTTAGCGAAATATTCAAATATGCAGTAAATTGGAATAGTAACGTCGATTTATGAATATTTCAGTAAACCAATTCAAACATTTTACTTTTTATATGAAAATAAAAAAGTATGATTATAAAATAAAAATACATTTTTTTTTACCTTCATGCTGTATTCGGCTCTTCGCCAAGTAGGCGGTGGGAATCGAATCCACAACCAGCAACATCATTTACAGTCAACAGTCAAGTCAAGTTACAGTCAAGAAAATTTAATTTTGAGGACAATTTTACCAATCGGAGAACGGAGTGTATTAGCACTAGGTTATTGCTGCATTTTTTTATAAAGGAGATAACTTCATACTAAACAAAAAAAATACTTATACCAAAATGGATTAAACTCAACGTGGTTATTTTAAATTCAAGTACAATAATCTATTTTTGTTGGTCCCCGTATCTCGTAAGCAGGCACTCAATTTGTTTTGCCAGCGGCGTGCGCGTACCCGCAGGCGGTTCAACAGTTCTTTTAATCTCTCCATTTGTCGTACGTCTCTTCTAATAGTGAAAATCCATTTAAAACTAACGCGGGGGTATATGCGGGGGTTGTGTATCTACATATAAATATATATATTTTTTATGTCGATTTAAAATTACGTACGGACGCTAGAGATTTATAACTTAGGTCCGATCATTATTTTTATAGCTATTGCTCTTTGAATTTATTGCTGCACTGTTTGAATTTAGTGACTATTAAGAATAAATGTATTTTACTGCATCTCACGCTTAATAAAAAAACAGCTTCACGCTGTATCACCTGCAGATAGACGGAGCTAGTGTTGAGACACTCCGCTACCCACTTTCTACCGATTTCAGAGCATGTTGAGTGGCGAAACTCAATGCCACACTTTGCTTCGTTACCGTTGAGGGAGGATATGAAAAAAATAAATATTTCACTACCTCGTGTGGAAATCGATCCCACAACCTGTCACATCTATAGTCACATGCTTGTGCCCCTACGCCACGACTAGCCTTCAATATGCTCTTTTTGACACTTAATATACTCTTTTATGTTTCATTTTTAATAATTTCCTTAAATGGACATCAAACTCTCTAAACTATTGCATTTTCTATAAGACACAATTACTATAATACTTTAAAATGATCATTTTTAAATTATATTAACTTAATACATGCTTTCAGAATGGCATCTCTCTTCTCTTATAAATATTGCTATGCAATGCAAATTGTAAATGAATACGTTTTTTAATAAATAATATAATAAGCTAATTAAGAGCTCTTGTCGCTACTTCTGTTACTTTTTCTAACGTTAAAAAGAATTCAATATGAAATAACTACTGCAACGTATAAAAATGGATGTGGCATTATTTATAGTTATTTTTTTTCTATCTAATATTGATTTATGCATAGATAATAAGTATATATAAATAATATTAAATAAAATAAACATATATATTTAGTAATAAAAGTCATGAAAATACTTGTAGAATAAGCTTTTATTATTTAACAGTACCGGGATTTCGATCGATTTTGTGTATAAATAAACACCGAATCACATATTGTTAGATTGAAAAATTAATTTCTGGTTATAACAAATTGTTATAGCTTTTGAATTCTTCCTTAATAGCTTTTTAATCCTTTTTGAATTTAAAATGTAATATTTTTGAGGGTTGAATAGCTTCACGCTGTAACCCGCTTGTAGCAGGGTAGACAGTGGGAGCTAGTGTTGAGACACCCTATAGTTTTTTTCTTAATAAAAAAAATAATATAGAAAAAATATCTTCATATTTGCCGTATTCAAAATATTATAATTTTTTAGCTTAGTACATCCGTTACGCCCTTGCACCCTCTTAGAACCCCAGCGCTCTTAACTCCAGAGACATGTCGCATCTTAAAATGTATGTAGATTGGTAAATATAATAAATTGCGCATATTTATCTAGTAATGGTCCTGTGATGGGCGAGGGTGGTAAACGCTACAAAGTGTCCAAATTATTTCAGTTTTTATGAAGCTTTTCCCCTTTTTTAGAAGTACAGAGTATATAGAATGTGCTAAGTGACAAATCACTCAATTCTACATTTTATAGGGGACTAGCGACTCAAACGCGTCTTTTCTCGCTTTAACGTATTGTAAATAATTTTATTTATATGATATTTTTATAAATTGTAGCCTATGCTATATTACTGGAAAGTTTTCTCTAAATATGTTCAGTAGTTTTTGCGTCAAAGTGTAACAAACATACATTCTTACAAACTTTCACATTTATGACATCAATAGATCATAGATAGCTTTATGAGAAAAACGTATTTGTTATACACTAACATTGTCGGTGTGATATTTAAAGATATAATCATCTTGTTGAATATTAAAGTCTAATACAGTAGATTATACCCCATTTTAACTCCACGCCGACTTTTTTCATTTCTTTTTTCAAATGAAGCGAAGTAAACTTTTGCAATATAATTTAGCTCTACCAATTTTATTATAGAAGCGTATTGGATAATACGAAACAAAATGAAACTATTTGAAATTTTATTACATTTCGATCTATTCTATTGAGAGTAGTTAATTTCGAATAATATCAAAAGTTTTACAACACGGTCCAACTTGCGGTTGCAAACTACACGATAAACTGAAAAATATTGGCACAGACCGAAGAATAAATCCGGTTTTATATGTATTTAAGTCAGCAATACGTATACAATGGAAAAATAATCAAAATTTTACATTTGTATGCCGCTTTTTCATATATTTTGAACATGAATGGATTGCATCAATATGCGGGAAGTTTATCTGCAGTTATTATCTAATAGTTATTAGGGAGAGTCTACTAACAAAAGGGATGAAACGTAATTGTGATTTAAATTATGCTCATAAATGTTATTGAACCTCGACTGTTGCGGGTTAAGCACGATAAAAATAAAAAAAAAGCAAATAACTCAGTTTCACGGTGTGTTCCGCACACAGCAGGGTAGGCAGAGGGAATCTAGTGTTAAGACACTCTGTTCCCGACTTTCCGCCAAGTTCTGGATTGGAGGCATTGCGTGTTGAGGGCAAAAGTCAATGCCGCGCTTTGCCTAGACACCAGAGCGAAAAAAATAAATTGTAAATGTAAATAACATTTCTTTTTCACGAATCGAACCTATAACCAGTGGATTTTACAGTCACACTTTGTGTGCCATGACTGGCCTCAACAAAATAAATAAAAAATGTTATTCAATGATTGCACTTTTAAGTACAGAAAATCACGTGGGTATTCTTCTGTCAAAAGTGTCAAATAAAGCAGAATTACTCCCAATAAGGGTGCCAATTTGGCCCGCGACATGTCAACAGTGTAAAAAGGGCGTTAAAAGAGGGGCCTTCCTTTGAAAAATTGTCAGCGTTGATTTGATTAGAAATTTGGATTTACTTATATTTAAACCTGTTATTTTGTTATATATTTACTGTCATCTTATTATTAGTTACAATACAATGTACAATCGTTGTATTATATATATTACTAGTGATTAAAAAAAAACTATATATTTAAAAGAACTTTCATTATTTGTTTTTAAATCTTAAAGCAAATAATAGAAGAGAAATAAAATAATAGCTTTCATAAAACCATCAAATGAAAAGAGACTAAACGAAAACGAAAATGTATTATACATTTTCATTTGTGATTACAATAATAATAATCTTCCCTGTCGCCATTCGGACGGTTCCTATCGGAAGCGTTTCCCCATTGATTTTTCCGCAAATAATATACTGTATCTCCCAATTCGTTTCATTCGAATGCATTGTTTCTATGTGGCACCCTATTCCTCCCTTACTCTGTACTGTCGTATGATTTTGAGTGCATTAGTTTCGCTTAAATACATACGGCACGCAGTGCTTTTGGCTTCCTGCACGTCGGTTGACACGTGACTCGTAGTATAAAAGACTCCACGCCTGATCAAATCGCATAGATGTGAAAAGAATTGCCCATATTATATAATATTGTGGGGTGTGTCAGTCCATTCGTATGGCAATGACGTAATTTCGCTAACAATTATTATTATAAGATATTTTTTTGTATAAAAACTAGAAAATCCAGTTACTACTATTAATAGTTACATATAAAATAAACATGTAGATAGGATTAAGCTGTATATTTTTGATGAGCTTGCACGCAAATGCCACTGATTGACCGCCTCCGCGTGTTTATTTGGCTATTCAATTTGGTTGTGTAAATTTGTTATTAGTTTCGTGTGTGTTTAGTTTGGTTACGTTTACACTGAATTTTTGACTGTCCACTGATTAGAGTTTGGTTAATCTAGGGCAATTTATTTTATATTTCATGGTTTGATACTATGAATGTTGTAAAAGTTATAAGAAGTAATGTTTATATGTGTAATATACACATTTCTGTATTGCCATAGAAAATGTAATCAGCTTCACGCTGTATCCCGCACACAGCAGGGTAGGCAGAGGGACCTTAGTATTAAGACACTCCGTTCCCCACTTTCTGCTGAATTCTGGAGGCATTGCGTGTTGAGTGGCAGAACTCAACGCGGCGCTTAATTTCGACACCAGAGCGAAGAAATAGAAATATAAATTTAAGTAAATGTTTCATCTCCTCGAGTGGGGATCGAACCCACAACCAGTCGGTTTTACAGTCACACTTCGTGCCGCTGCGCCACGACTGGCCTCAAGTTTTATATAGAAAATATAGTTTGGGATTTATTAACTTTAAAATATTATGTATGAAAAAAGTAGAGCGACACGCTCTACTTGTCTACCGCATTGGATAAGCATATAAATCGACTAGATAGCTAATCAACTTTGACGTTTCATGCAAATCTGTTTCGCCCTTTTTTATCTTCAGCTCTTCCATTGTATAACCTGATTAGACGAGGCCCTGATAGAACCCTCCTCTACAGGGGTGCTAAATAAGATGCGACGTTTTCCGCCTTAGGCACCTTTGATAGTATTTTTAAAGCTACATCACGAATTCCGAACCTCTCTTTTAT
>JAATLQ010024146.1:25125-47757 GCA_013421005.1 Heliconius erato x Heliconius himera
CTGTCGATACTTCGTCTTCTCGAATTTGTTCTGTTGTTACGCTAAGACGTCTGCCTCTTGAATATTGATCAGCTCATTTGCGAAAATCGCACCTATTGTCGACGTGACAGTTTTATTTTACCGAGCCCTCAGCTTATATCTTTCTTACGTCGCCAATCAAATTATGTGAAATTAAAATTGGGTTCACAAAATTTTCGTGTTCTTGTAATATGATTACTGAGAATGGCTGACATTAATTTATAATTTTCTTTTCAATATTAGAAATATTAGAAATTGATTTAATATTAAATTTTGTATAACGACAGTTCTGATAAGAAATATTCAATATATTTTAGAAATGTAGAGAAAAATAGCATCTTAGATGAGATATAGCTATCAACAGTCACAGCTGAATACAAAAAATATCAATACAAATTGTGTTTTTGCAATAATATCAAAACGACATTCAAATGAAATTCCATTTGCTTGTTCGTTGTATTTCAAACGGTTTCCAGTTGTAAAATAAACAGGTTTTATTTATTTAAAACGTCAAAACGTTTTTTCAGTAGACTTATTTCAATTGTCGATTGTTCGGAACTTTGGTGTGTCCAGCGAGTATTTTATTAAAAAATTCTAGAATTTTTAAACGAAACTATGTCACAGTTTTTTATGTTATGTAACTATTTCACAACTTGTTTGACTAAATTATGAAATATGTTATATTCATAGTCGTTACTACGAATAAGACATTATTTATTAAACTTTGTATGCTACTGAGTTACAAAAGAACGAAATGTATTTATTTTTTATTCAGAATGTTAAGGCCATCGTGGTGTGTAGGGATGTCTGCAGTCAGTCACTACCACAGTGACTGAATGGAGACGTGATGATTGTGGGTTCGATTCCCAATGGGGATAATTAAAAATGTTTATTTCTTTACTGCGGAAGTCGAAATAGAGTGCTGAGTTTTACCACTATAACAGTTTCTCCATTTCGGGGAGAACGGGATAGCTAGAGTGTATGTTGTTGTCTACTATGTTTTTATCCTAGCCTAGCCCTTAAACACGAGATAAATATCTATCTAATAAAGTTATAAAACCTATTAGTTATGAGCTAAAAAACCTATTAGATATTTGAAAAGTACGAAATTATTAAAACAATTTTTATTAATGTTCGTCCTGTGATATCTCAATTCTGCTTCACCGTAGTGTTAAATTTGTATTTGTTAAATCATGCACAGGAGAATAAAGCAGTGTTCAACAAAAAACTATAAGGGTTGTTCAAACCCTTTTAAAACGTTGTTTTCTTTTTATATCCATCGGAGCGTGAAAATGTAGGCGAATAAAAGCGCCGTGTTAGCGGATTAATGAAATTTTACTGAAAAATATATAATAGGTACATTAAAGGATAATAGCTATAGTTTTCAAATTGAGTTTTTACGTAAAGGTTATTAGTTCAAATCCAAACAGGGATGAGATTTAATGGAAATATAGTGTGTTAATAAACTAAATAGCTCGATTATATCAACAGCCAAAAAAAAATATTTTAATATATTTTTGCCATACATATGCGTATAATAAACTGTGTTTTAGTACAAAATGTCGCTAACTGGGCTGTTCTTTAATAAATATATTATAAAAATTATAATATCTACAATACGCCTATAAAAATCAAAGCGCAGGAATAGATATAACCATTTCACAAATTTTAATAGTAAATATAAACCAAAACAGTCACACGACCTAAATACCTACAGTTCAAAGTAGTGCAAATTTAAATTCATTTCGTAGTATTCAAGCCGTATTTAACTCATACACACCGTTTTTGCTGAAACTTCCTCTGTCTAATGAGCCGCATGCTGTATAGAAGTTTCGCGAAATCTTGCAACATGTTCTATTAACTTTCATATTCTGTGTCGTTCATAACTTGCTCATATGAGATATATTCTATTTATGTGGATACAATTTCGTTTTGAATGTTATCGATTTTTTTTTATTACAAAAATAAGTAAAAAAAATATATGAAGATATAAATATGTAGTATGTAGTAGTATGAGTCGTGGCGAATTATCACTGCCTGTCCTGCTATAATACATCGTGAAGTGAAGAAAATTTACACACAGTTTTCGTGTACGACTTAAATACGAATTAATTAACAAAAGTTACTGCCTTAAGAAAATTTTAGCTTTAAGAATAAAATAAAAGTTAAAACGTTTAATAAAATTCATATTAAATTTTAAAAAATATAATAGAGAATGGCACTGAAATCTAAATCGACTTTTTCATAAGATTATAATAACTGTTTCAAATGCAAATCACGATGTTAAAATACTAAATTTAGCAAAATTTATAACATACATATATTATTATTTATATTTTATTATAATCATATAAGTATATTTTCATATATATTATTATTTATATTTTATTATAATAATATAAGTATATTTTCATATTCCGCATACTTATAGCTGTGTCTAGGGAAATTATATAAGAAAATATAAAGAAAATTTAATTTACGATATTCTTGCAAGGAGGTTAGATGTTTACTATGTTTGATAAGTGTTACACAAAGGAAATTCAAAATATATCAATACAGGATAAAGAAAATAATACATCTGCCAATTTATATTTATTTTATCTTAGTTGAGGCCATCGTGGAATAGCGTCTGAATATAAACACGATTCTGAGGGTTCGATTCCCCCTATGGGAGAATGAATCAATTCAATTTCTTGCTACGGTAAGAAAATGCCACAGAGGACGTAAAATTCGAATTCGGACGGAAAGTAGAGAATAGAGTATGGTGACATTTGGCTTTCTCTGTTTACCTGCTATATGCGGCTTAGGATGTAGTACTGAATATAAAATAATAATTCCTACAAAGCTAAAACAGCGCGTCGTTGAGTTCCGCCACTCAACACGCAATGCCTCAAGCATTTGACGGAAAACGAGGGAACGGAATTGAAAAAATGGAGAACAGAGTGTCTGCTTTGCCATGTGCGGAATACAACGTGAAACTAAAGAAAAACTAGAATAAGATATAATAAAATATAAACTTTTCTTCTCCAACATTTCTATTTAGAAACAATATAAAATATGAGAACGGTTTTCTTGAAAATAATAAAACAAAGTATCTTCAAGTCATGAAATTTAAAAATAAATAAAATGCAATTTTGCTCTTTTAAAAAGTAAGTGTACAATTATGTACCTACATGAGAGACGAACGTTCCCGACGTCTTGAAGGATTCTTAAAAAAGACACTTACCTATAAGTAGACACGTTAATGTGACTTGACTTCTGTGGCTTTTTATTATGACATTTATTTTAATGTTAGTCGTAAATTTCTCGTATAATATAATATGTATAGTCATAATCTATTTTTCTTTATAAAAGGTAATAGGTAACTACAAAGAGTGGATTTTTTTTTCTATATTTAAAAGAACTTTCTATATTTATTTCTTTACTGTCAAATTTAATATTGTTTTCCAATCTTAGTCAATTTTAGTGACATTGTCTTAGGCTGTCCACTGAAAATCTAACTCATTTGTTGTGTGCCTTATATATCCTGATACGATCCCACTTCGCTATGACCGCGTCAACATGGTAAAAATAGTAATAAATTTAAATATATGTTTTATTTAAGTAGTCTGCTTTACATATGTATAAAATAAATATCAACTTATTTGTTCTGGAAAATGACCAACAAATAAATTACAGTAGAACCACATCGTCGATACACAAAATAATACGCACTGCATTTAAATTCGGTTTTCGTATTGTGGGACAGTAACTTTTTTCTACGATAACTGATAGGCGGAACTTTTCCAATCAGGAACTGGAAGAAATTTAAATATAAATTGAAACCCTAAATGTTTGTTCAGTAAAAGTGGTCAGTTGGTAATGAAAAGCGACGTGCGTGTTGATTATAGTGAGATACCTTTTAGACTTTTTCTTATTAGTTACATATGTATTTATAAAAATATATAGAGGCTAACAGGAATTGTTTCTGTCTTAAAGAATAATAAAAGAAATTTGGATAATATTAATAGATATTATATTATTTTATTGTGAGTACTAGGCTATGCCACCGAAATATACAAGAGATATAGAGAGAATTTGAACCCAAAATATTTGTTCGACACCTCAAATATACAAAAGCGTTTGATTCAAAATAATAAAAAAAAATAACATCTGCTTTTACAACCCTTATAAAATAACTGTACATCGAAATTAAATATTCAATAAAAAATTCAAAAAAACAAATTAACGAAAAATCAAAAGAAAAAAAAACCACAACCACCATCATCTACAGGCACCAACCATATTGCAAATCGAGTACAATATTATTACGTGAGCCCGCACTCGTGGAGCAAGATTAAAATACGAAATCCACACAATACGAGAATGAAAAATTTCATAAGGCTGCAATGAAGCGAGCAATTATTTCCCAAGAGTCCCAGTACAGATATGCCGGCTCAGTTCCTAGACTTCCCCTATTTGTCGACTTGATGAAGCGAACTCGTGTGGATCGTATAAATACTTTACGCTGACTCTGCGATCTCGTTGTCTGATTGTAATACGATTAATCACTTTTTATTATTATGAATTTAGTTATTTAATTATTTTATTTTAATTATGTTTTAGAAAAAAATATATATTTTCACACGCTGTATGCCGGATATGGTAACCTAGTGACGACACTCGGTTTCTCACTAAGACAAAGAATTCTTGCAGCATTTGTTGTTTGCCAAAGCGAAGAAATGCAAATATTTAGTATAATGATTCTGCTGAGTGTTTTTTCACCTTCCATAATCGATATGTACCAATCAAAAAAATCAAAGTGTAAAATCAATCAAAAAAAATTTTTTTGTAGGTACATATTGATTATGGACATGTACAGAATTGACTTTTCTATCTTTTTACTATATATAGAGAGAGACTTTATTCCCACATATTTTCGTGGTGGGAAGCGAATCCAAAAACACGACAGCTTTATTTAATATATTTTTTTAAATTTAATTTAAATTGAAAATTAAGTTACTTGATATAAATGTGAAACGGTGGGTTGTCAACTAACAGACACTAGCACTCGGAATAATAATTAATAAAATATTTTGTTATTTTCATTTTCCCACTTTGCTGGTATACAAAGAGCAGCGCGAACTTACGGCAACTCAACAGGCAAGAATGGTGGAAAGTAGAGATGGAAGTGCTGTTCACCTTCCGCTCAAACAAAAGGTTGCGATCAATGGGCCGACGTATTCTTTTGGACCACCTAAGTATATCGAAAATTAAACATGTTAAAATGTTGAGTAGGTTCGTAGGCTTCGATTGTGAGCCTCGCGAGTGATTCTTAAACCTCAATATTGTCGAGCTACGCGTATATTTTTGTGAGTACGGGGATATAATAACCGGACAGTATAAACATAAATATTGTAATATTTTTGATTACTCAATGTTCGTATTTTATATTATTAGGATATTAATTTGCATTTTAGCAGTTTGTTGAAAATTTTCTCAATTTCGTTTCCTTGGTTTGGTCCCTTTTTAATGAAAAAAAAATTGATTACTTAGTTGCTATTATTGACCTACCATAATGAATCTATGAATGGACTGGTCCAATGAAGTAAACTTTTATTATACTTACTTAATAAGACCTGTCTTCTAATTTCTTCCAAAACGACACCAGAATGCAGAATATTTTTTTTATTATGAATGGAATATAGGTAGCTTTTAAGTCTCAGCAATATTATAGATGACCAGAAAAATGGCTGTGCGAGAACACTGGCCGAGTCCAGGGCTGGTACTGGGCTTTTCGGAAAAGGCTATTCATGACCTGCATCTGTGGGTACTTCCGCAGACGGCTTTTCAAAAACGGGTATCATCTATACGTTTAATAAAGACGTCTTCGCTGACTATGAGTTCATAGCAACTGATGAAGAACCAAATGAGAATATTGAATCTTATTTTGAAACTTGTTTATCTCAACTAATATTATGTTAAGAAAAATAAAAGTTATATTAAGCTTATACTTTTTTTATTTTGTATATTAAAAGATTATTAAATAATATTTATATGTTGCTAAAGAGTATTAATAATGAGATAATTGTTATTATTCTCATGAGTAAACTTGGTTAAAATTTGTTTTATTGATTAGGTTTCCATGATTACACCCTCAGTAGACCCTTAGTATAAACGTTTTTAAGTCCATTGATAGCAACAGAGTGGCCCATTCCAAGCAACCGTCGTCTGAAGAAGGCAATGAATCTAAAAATAGTGTTATCACTATATTGCCAAAACTGCTCATCTGTATATTAAAATAAATATAGTATCGTATCTATGTCAAGGAAGGCTTAAAAATAAATCAATAGTTTTATTCTGTCGCTTTTATTAAATTTACTATGACACCTCAATACTTCTTAACACTATTAATTACCATTTGCCTACCCTGCTATGCAAAAAACTTGAAGTTTTATTTTTAGATTTTGGTCAAGTCCATTCTATAATTTCGAAGAACCTGCTTATAGAAATAAACGAGAATTTTCTATCTTCTTAAATATGTTAAATAATAAACTGAAGAAATTGAATAATAATAAATTTCACATTTAGAACGGGTGTATTTTTATATGTACATTTTTTGATAGTCAAAATTATACTTGACGACAATAAAAGAAAAAAAATAAAAATCCCTCTTGAGAATAGAACTGAATGCGATGTCCATTCTATATTTTAGAAGAAACTGCTTATTAATGAACATTTTCTATCTTCTTAAATATATTAAACTAGCGGCTCGCCCACGGCTTCGCCCGCTTAAAATACATGAATATTGATTTAATAAGCAGAATTGATTGACAACTATGATGACTTCTAATATGATTTTTTTACGACATTATCGTCAAAGAATTTTTGATTGTTTTAAATAAAAAAATACGACCATTGTTGGTATTTGATATTTATAAAATAAACATAAAGCCAATTATTTATTACACGTATATATTTTTGTTACTTTATGTTCTTTTTACCTATATAATATACTCTGTTAAATGTGCTGATGTCAGTGAATAATTTAATTTACTCATTCAGAAACAGCCTTAAATTTTAAATTATTGATTTGAAGGATTCATGATATTCTTTGTAAAATAACTGTAATAATTGCATATTAACTCCTGTACAATTTTTAAATTAGTTACATATATTATATGAACGAACCAACCAAAAAATCTTTGTATTTACTTGACATTTCTTTCAAGATCGTTCTTTATCTCTGTGTTGAATTAATTACGACTTCTTTCAAATGACGATAACTTTTTTTTTAATGAACCGATTTTGATGAACTAAACTTTAGTAGTTAAGTTGAGTTAAAACAAAGCAATTGGTGATTTTCAAGTAAATCGGTTCAGTAATTTCAGAGAAAAATGCGGACAAAAATATGTCGACAGACAGACAGACAAGAAATTCTAAAAAAATATTTTTGCTTTCCATTATTGTTTTAAGTGTCCCTCTACCCATTTCAGTCAAAACTACTAAATGTACAGACAAAATATTTTTACTGTCTTATTATATATAGAGATACATTTTTGAATCATTAAAAAAAAACTAAAAGTCAGCCAATAATATTGCAAAATATGTATTGAATTTTCTGCTACCAACTGTAGAAAAGTGTTCGATTTCTGCTGAATGCGCCGAATTTTCAATTTGGCCAGGAATATACGAAATCGGGTTCTATTCAATTGATCTCTAGAAGAATACAATTCAATTTCAAAAAGACATCTTTATGAATTATTTATTATATAGTATAATAGCTAGTGCGGTAAGCGATACTTGCTATTTTAAACTTGGGCACTTTAATTTCCCGGTGGAAGTGAAGGAGCTCATAATTCAAAACAAATTAACATTTTGTCAGTTTGCATTTGTTATAGCGAACGCATGCCTTTGAAGTTTTGTTCCGACTAGAACACTTTTATGCTCCGTAATTAAGAATCTTATTTGAGGCAATTTCCAAACAAATTGGCTTAGAGCTAAATTGTATTTTTATTATTCTAACGCCGTTATTTTAATGGAGCTTATACTCTTAATAATTAAATTTTGTTAAATCTTTCTATACACATACATACATTCGACGCTGGAGATTGTATCAAAGAGGCCGTTTCCGTGAGATCAACCAGCGATATATGAACGATTCTTTTGAAGTTCATCCAGGTTTAAAGCTTAAGAAGTTGTTTGGTATCGGATATTCAGTCTACCGTGATCCTTATCTAATTAAAAGTCTTTTTTCATAATATAAATATTCTCTTTAATTTTGTAATAATTGATTTAAATAATTTTGCTTTTTTGTTATTTGTTATCTAAGTATATATTATATATATTTAGTTATATATCTATATTACTAGAGATAATACTATAGATATTTGAGACCATCGTGGCCCAGGGGCACAACGGCATGACTAACGCGACGCGTTATGGGTTGGATCTCCACTCGAGGGAGTAAATTATTATTCACTAATATTTTTAATTCTTCGCCCTGGCTCCAGGGCTAAAGCCCGGCGTTGTGCTCCACCACTCAACACGCAATGCCTCGAAAAATTCGGCGGAAAGTGGAGAACAGAGTGTCTTAACACTTCGTTCCTTCTGCCTACCCTGGTGTAGGCGGGATACAGCGTGAAACTGATTTTATATAAATTGACTTCTTAAAAAATATTTATGCTCAGTAGTATGCATAGCATATTACAGTCCAATTTAAATGCAGAGAAAAAAGCCATAGAGCATTACAAAAGTTTAAGAGCTTCACAAATAGATACCTATACATTTTCAAGTACATACATTTATCCTTTTACTTTGAACCGAGCTCCATAAAGGTATACCTGGAAGAGTAATATTATGCGATAAAAAATCTCGACTCTCGCATAGACACCAAAAGAAATGTTGACTTTATCTTGAAGTCGTTTTAATAAAATGCTCTACGATCGTTCTTCTAGAGAATATTCCGATAAGTTTCGATAAAGGCTTCGAAGGCGCGGGCTCTGATTTCCTTTCATTTCCTTTTAGGAAACTTAAATAGAACTGAGACTTCCCTGACGACGGGGCACCGAATCAATTATTTGTGTTACAAAACTTTTGTTCGATTTGCTCCGTAATAGAGAAACCTAGTTTTTCTTATCTAATATAACAAATCTTATAAGTAGTTGTTTTGATAGTTTTATGTTACTTTTATTATTGATTATTAATGTTATAGTTTGATGAATATACTGTTTCCGGTTATTCAATTGAAATCAACTTGACGGTGTATCCCGCATATAATAGGGAAGGCAGAGGGAGCCTAGTGTTAAGACACTTCATTCCCCACTTTCCACCGAATTTTTCGCGGCATTGCATGTTGAGTGGCGGGGCTTAACACCGCCGTTAAGACACTTCTGTTTCCTCCTTTCCGCAGAATTCCCGAGTCATTGCGTTGGGCGGCGGAACTTAACGCCACGCTTGGCCTCGTGCAGAGAGCAAGATAATGAAAATATAAAATATTTTATCCCTCCGATTGGGAATCAAATCCACAACAGTTACACGCTTGTGCAACTTTATTACACATTATTTTAAAATATAAATTAACAATACTAATATGTATAATCGTAATAATAGAAAACATTATTTTCATAAAACAAGTGGAAACACAAATTTTTATATTTGTTTGGCGATCGTGCTCAGTTTGCTAGGATTTGTGCCATGCGTGCGAATCATAGTGTTCAGTGGATTATTTAGTCTTCAACAAGCGGTGAAAAATTAAATATACAATATATTTCATTATTACCTACTAAATTATTGTATTTTATATTTTTTCATATAATAATTATTGCAACATTTTTAAAATACCTGGTTATTTTTGTTATCGTAAATAAATTTACTTTTAATTTTATATGTATTTAAAAGCATCATTTTGTATTAGTAGTTTACATAACTCATGTACTTAAAGAAGACAAGGTGTCATTACGACGACTACAATCTTTTCTACCAATTCCTACCAAAATTATGCCCAATATTATGCAGATCATAGTTTTACTAATTTGTTGAAGATCAATTCGATTCATATTCGGCCTCCGTATACATGTCATGTAGGTATACGTTGTCGCTGGAATTTACGTCTTCTTGCCTTCTTATACTGTTTGTTATTTAGTCATACTGCTTCCTCTTACTTGAAGAATAAATTTGAATTTATCAGTGCACCAGGAAGTTTAGTTAGACAGCTACGCAACTAACGTTGTGTCTTCCTGTACACAAGTCAAAAAAAATGACTAATGTTTTACAGTGCAAGCTATAAAACTATGGAACAGTTTGCCTCTTAATATTCGTCAGGCAAAATCATTACTGACATTTAAGAAAGCTGTACGCCATCACTTTGTGGCAACTTCATGAATTATTTCAATTTCAATTATGTGTATATATTTATATGTTTTTATTATATATATTTTACTGTATGAATGTATATTGTTTTGTATATATGTGTATATATTTATTGTTTATTTATATTTTTTGACTACGTCCACCCCCTACCTTCTCAAAATTATCACAGTTTCTTTTCGCCGCAAAATGTTGTCTGGAAGAGATGGCGTAGCCACTACACCAACGTTTTTTGTGTATTTTTATATCTTGGATTTTTTATAGATCTTGGTTTTTTTAGTTCTTCACGCTATCACTTGCTTATAGCAGCGCAGATAAGCTAGTGTTATGACACTCGTAGTCAAATGCTGTACCACTGCGCAGCGACGGCTTCGGATCTACATAAACTACTTGAAGAAAAAAATAAAAATAAGTAAAAATTGTTAAAATTTTGCATATAAATGCAGTGTAAGTTGCAACTGACTCATCAGCAAATTATAGACTACCTGTATTACTACGGGGACCAAAGTTTTGGCGTAAAGCTCAGCTCCTGACACAAACTTGTGATTTTCATTAAATTTCGTCTTTCATTTTAAATTATCATCTTTAGTTTCTTCCCTAGAGAAGCTACTGTTCTTGATGTTGTTAATATTAACATTTAAATGCTAATAATAATGTATATATTATGATATTATGTATGCTTAAATACTTACTATATTTACTCATTTGCTGTATAATCTTAATATATATGATTTAATCATTCTTAGTGCGATGGTTCTAGCTAGTCATCTGCAAAGTTTATTATTATTCAATAAAAAGTATTGCAATAAAATTAAAAATGTGGATATCAACATATTTACTTACCTTACGTAAATGTAGAAAGTAACATTGTGACAATTTGTTTAGCAAAATAAATTTTTACGTACATATTTCGGTCGTTTTAGGATAACACACAAAACTGTAGGTTTTGCAATAAAGACAAAAATAAATAATAATGAAAAGTAAAATGAAATGACCGTCGTGGCGTAGAAGCACAAGGGTGTGACTTGAATGCGACGGTCGTAGGTTCGATCCCCATTCGAGGGAATTAATTATTATTTACGATTATTTTCATTTTGTTGGTGTCGAGTTCCACCACTTAACACGCAATGCCTCATAAAGTTCGGCGGAAAGTGGGAAACGGAGTTTCTTAACATTAGGTTCCCTCTACCTATTCTGATACGGAATAAAGCGTGAAGCTAATTAAAGAACAAAATAGCTAAAACACAAAACATTATGCTCTAAAGGTTATAAAATAAACAAGCAACATATTCTATAATGTCTTAAAGAATTGTATTACACATTTATAGTGTCTTACCAGATTTGAATTGATAGACTACCTGCAACTTAAAGTGAATAAGCAGCGACGCTCAGACTCTACCATACAAACTTTCAACTTGCAAGATTTGCTAAAATGCCAGCTTTATTTTAAGGACAAGTCCACACAGTTGTCACATATTTTTAATATATTTATTAACCCGGATTTATTATAGTTAACGAGTAATACTATATAAGTATAATAATTCATGAATTTATAAAATGTTAAACCGTTTAATTATTATTAAAAACATGTCTCATACAAAAGGATAATTGCTCTTACCAGAGCCAATAAAATATTTTATTTCATTTTTATTATAACACTTTTTCTATGTTTGATAAAGATGAAGCGTGAAAAAGTATAAAAGTAAAAATTGACAGATAGACTGCGCAAGCCATAGGGCTATCAGTTTGATCAGCTTGGTAGTAAAGTTTATTCTAAAGTATTAGGGAGAAGAATGCAAGAGAGATCTGAAAAGCTCTTGTGGTACGTCCAAGGAGCTTTAGACCTGGAAGAGGATGTATGGATCAGACCTTCTCCCTTCGCGTAATCAGACAAAAAACCTTGGCTGTTAACCAAAAAGTTTTCTGTGCATTAGAATAAGTGAATGATGTGTTATATTTGGAAAGTATTCAGTAGAGATGAAAGATACGAGATGGATGCAGAAAGGCGTATTGCTGTCGGTAACAGGGTGAAGGGTGCTTTAGCTGTATTTATGAAACAACTAATAGTCAGCACAGCTGCACGTTGCAATGCAGGGTTAGCACCGACGCTGTTATATGGCAGCAAAACGTGGTTATTACAGAGGAAGAATGAAAGAAAGATTAATACTGTGGAGATAGGATCTCTTCGTAGGATATGCGGATTCAGCTTATCTGATCGACCGATCCGCGAAAGATACACAGAATGGCAGGTACTAGCGAGGATGCAACGATGAGAATGAAGAAGAATGTGATCAAGCTTGGGCACGTCGAAAGAATGTGTAATGAAAGAATGGCAAAAAAGATTTATGTTGGAAAAGTGAGCGGTAAGAGAGGTAGAGGGAGACCTCGGTTGACCTTCGAAAACACAGTATCAAAGATACTGGAGGAAGGTCACGTAAAAAGCACGAGGACCCCGCTAGGGACATAGCGTGAAACTAGTTTAGTTTTTAGTTTGGATTTTTCTCGACCCAGTTAAAATACTGGACGGATGGTATTTGATATTTGAAACATAGTATCTTTTTTTCAAATAGGGACAATGAAAATGTTTATTAAAGAAAGGGATTAACAAGGACGGTAGAATGTTCTTTTTCTTCACGCCTTATCCAGCAGACCAGGTAAGGAGAACTTTAGAAATTTAATCCGATGTTTTTTGCTACTTTTAAGACATTTCATTCTCCGCTTTCTGCCTAAGATACTACATGTTGTGTAGTAAAACTTGACGCCTTACTTTGTCCGTCCGTGGAAATGGAAATAATTTATTAATATTCTAAATTATAGTGTAGTCTTGGTTTTAGAATACGTAGCACTTACACTAGCTTCTAAAGTGGATTTAGAGACACCTTCCATACGTTGCAGGTTGTTAAGAATTTATTTTTATATGATTTAAAAATTATATTTGAATATTTTTCTTAGATTTTGCACAATTGTACGTTCTTTATTTTTATATTATTGTTTTCTTTGTTTTTGTAATTATGTGACTTATTATTTATTTATTATTTTTGTTTCTGTTCAAATTTCTCAATCTGTGTAATAAATATATGTATGTATTCTCAATATACTCATTATATTTCTAACAGTATATTAAAATATACACATATTTATAATTAGGTTATATAACTTTTTAAATTATTTTTATTAATGTTTAAGTTAGTAAACAGAGTACGTCATGTTTTTCTATGAAATTTGATCATGATATAAGATGATTTAAAATATAAAATTTGTAATCTATTAATAAAAATCAAAGTAAGCTTATCTGTTATTTAATAGTGACATCGCTACTTCCTTATTCTGTAACCGTATTACGTCTAATCTTCATTAAAGTTAATGTAAATTAAAGTCATCTTATTTATTTACTTAACAACAAAATTTCTGTATGTATGTACATTGCAATTAGCTAGCGCGTAGCTAGAGGCAATTTGGAAGACGTTTACTCAGTAGGGGTGACAAAAATAATTACAAATGAGAAAGTGTACCTATCTATTTGAATTGAATATTTAAACCTAAGTACGATTACTTATACTTTACTATGAGGCCATTGGGCGTAGTGGTACAGTGTCTGATAGTGAAATCGACGGTTGTGAGTTCGGTTTTGCCGACTCAACACGCAATATTTTGAAAGTAAGACCAGGAACTTTAACACTAGGTTTCCTATGCCTAATTTGTTGTACGTGGAGTAGAGTATAAAGCTAAAAAATAGACCAAGAATGCTTACTTGAAATTTTATAGTAAGTTAGGATTATCTTTTTTATAAAAACTGTACATGAATAAACTTGTAACATTCTAGTCGTACAACGTATCTCAAATTTCTACGTCCGGCATGAGGTTATAAAAAGCTACACTTCTGCTTAAAATATTAAGGCTCTGCAACGGATAAAACTTTTAAAGCAAAGTCGTGCATTATTAAAAAAAAAGTTATACTTTAAAATTACAAGGTGTGCCAACCCTATTACTATACTTATCTGAATGATAACGATTATTGGCGTCTCTACAGCCTTAGCTTGAATTCGCTGCTCAAATTCTCTACGCCACTGGATTCAAAGGAAGTTGGTACTTTCCAGCAATAACAGTTACTGGGAACATTTATTGAAAATAAAAAAAAACACTTACTTTTTTTAGTATTTAATAATGAAGAAGCTTAAAATGTACTGCAGTATACACTTAATATTGTTTTCTTTTGGAATTGTTTTGGAATACAAGCAATAATTCCAGTAAATAAGTCGTTTTGGAGTATATCTAATACAAAAAAATTGTAAAGAAATATCTTTTTAACATATTTGATATTTTAAAAATTGTTTAATTTAAGACAGAATAATAAACATTTTAAATATAATTTCTAGAAAGTGGGAACCGGGGGTGTACTATATTTTCTACTGGTAGTTATGTAACCTTGTAACTTTGTTATCATATGTTATGCCTGTATCACAAAAGTATTGTGATACGATATTGTATTATCAAGCTGGTCTGATGATGGAGCCATGTCCTGAATAGTAGATCACATACGAGCATATTCTAAACCACTTTTTAGATTTGTTAATATACTTTGTAAAATATATATTATTTCTAAGCCAGAATATTAACGAATTGAGAGAAAATGTCCATTATCAATTAACTATTTTCATTGAACAAAACATATAATAAATTGCTCCACATACGTTCATGATTTCGTACCACCAGAACGCAATAAATTCTTATTTAAAAAGCAGTTTATTAAGAGATGTTGCTGCTTTAACTATTAACCACAATTATTTCAAACCCTTTCTGCTATTACGAGTGCCCATAAAATTGGTATTTACCTAAGTTAAATGATAGAGATAATTGATATAAATGGATGTTTCCAGTTAAAATTAATTGATAGTAGAGCAAGAAGGGCAAACAGATCATATTATGTTCAGTTCTTTTAAAGTTACTCTGGAGACTGGGCCAGTATAGTAAGTGCAATATAAAGAATAAATAACACTATAGGCCAGTTACGACGTCATTCAGGAGGCCAGTCGTGGCGCAGCAGCACAAAGTGTGACTGTAAAACCCACTGGTTGTGGGTTTGGTCCCCATTCGGGAAGATGAAATATTTACTAAAATGTATATTTCCATTTCTTCGCTCTGGTGTCGAGGCAAAGCGCGGCGTTAAGTTCTGCCACTAAACACGCAATGCCTGCAGAATTCGGCAGAAAGTGGAGACCGGAGAGTCTTACACTGAGTTCCCTCTGCCTACCCTGCTGTTTGCGGGATACAGCGTGAAGCTGATTAATAACACTATAAATATAAGTACTGACATCTCGTGAACCGGAATACTCATATTACAATTGCAAACATTGGAAGAAAATTGTAACCTTTAAAGTACAGAGATGTCCGCACTTGTTCATTTATATTGTATATCTAATCAGTTAAGACACTCCGCCCTCCGTTAAGGCACTTCCGTTCCCCATTTTCCGTTGAATTTTGGAGGCATTGCATGTTTAGTGGCAGAACTTAACGCCGCGCTTTGCCTCGACACCAGAGCGAACTGAAAAAATGGAATTGAATAAACTAAAGAAAAATTTATTTCTACGTTTTATCTATCAAACGAAACACTTTGTACATTTATACAATTTTTTAATTACCTTTTTTTAATAAAAAATCATACAGTCGTGTGAATCTACGTTTAAGCCCATACTGCCAATGGCTTGTGAAACCTTCCAAATTAACCATAATTTTCATCTCCAGTCAATATTGATGTATAAACTTTCGGAACCCCCGTCGTGTTATGACTGCTTAGAATTTATGTTCTATTGCATTATCTATTACACCATGAAGTTAGTGTGATATTAAGTATATTTGTGATTTTTATTTCAATATAAATAAATTTGGATTTTTTTTATGGATATTTTTAGAATGGCATTTTTTTAAAAGTTGAAGTGAGTAATCAGCTTCATGCTTTATTCCGCACACAGCAGACAGAGGATAGGCAGAGGGAACCTAGTGTTCAGACACTTTGTTGTCCATTTTCCATCGAATTTGTCGAGGTGTTGCGTGTTGAGTGGCGGAACTCAACGTCAGGCTTATGCCTCGATGCAAGCGTGGAAATAAAAGAAATAATTAATAATAATTCATTCACTAGAGTGGAAAGCAAACTCACAATCCATGCGTTACAGTCACACGCTTGTTCCCCTGCGCTTCGACGGCCTCTAATGCCTGAAATCAACATACATATATTTTATAAATATATGAGGTCTATACTTTGAAAATATATGATTGAGGCCGTCGTCGCGCAGGGCCACATGATTTAATATTTTTATTTTCTCACTTTGACATAGAAGCAAAGCACGGCGTTGAGTTCCGTTACTCAACGCCGTGCCTCAAGAATACCTCAAGAATTCGAGAAATTAAATGAATTCGTTCTTTAATGAGAAACAGAATTTCTTGACATTGGGTGTCCAGTTCTTCTCTGCCTACTCTGCTAAGTGCTGGATACAGCGCGAAGCTAAAAAAAACAATTTCTTTTAATAATAAAAAAATATATATTAAATTCAAAAGTATTTTTCGTAAATTATATATAGAATTCATTATAAAGTTATTCAATTCGTCCCTAAAAGGATTGAAATGAGGAAATTGTAACATTTAAAACTAAACTGAACCGCTGAAAACAATAACGTTATATCAAAGAGCATCTATTCATAGTCCCATCATGTTGGAGCCGAACTTTATTTACAGTTACATTTTAAGTGGAAACTTTCGTAATAAATAAGCTGTATTTAAAGCAAATTTCATACTTTATACATATATATTACATAGGGCCGGACTTACTTTTTGTAGAAATACATAAATTTATCTCTAAGGTAAAAGATATGTATTACATATTTCTCCGCCTTTATGAGTAGGGTCAGAGACAAGTCCACAATTTATACCTTTTAATCGTCGATTTGTGAACTTTGTTTGCTAAAACATGTTTCAAGCGGCTTTTAGGTTTATTTTGGGCCGGTTGTTTCGTATAATTCTAATATAATTTAGGTTTAATTTTACTATTTTATTAATATTTTATCCTTATTTGAGTTTAATCTAATAATGAAATGATTGTAAATGGTTAAAGTCCGTTAGGATTTTTTTTATTACTTATTTCTATAATAAAAATAATTTAAGAATAATAGTATAACCACTTGAAAGTTTAAATTAATAATATTATTTTGATATCATCGTTATAACATGTTTATGTCGAGAACAATGACTTCCGCAACTGTCTTTTTCTACGCAGATAGCTTGCCAAGCACAGCGAACTGCCAACTATGTCACGGTAAGTCTTCTTGCCAAGTATACTATTTTCGAGATCCTGAGATTCCTCTGAATGTGCATTACTTACTATGTTTGTCGTACAATTGACTAAGTTCCTATGAAAATTTTATAATATTGTAAAAATAATATATAATTTTTTAGCAATATTTCGCATAACATGGCTAGAAAACCCAGTGTCGAGACACTCCATTCTTCACTGTTTGCCGAGTGAGCGTGAAGTTAAGTTAGGTTAGCAAAGTGAAGTTTTTAACATATTAAGCTAAAATATACACATATATGCTTATTAAGTTTGAACACAAACAAAAAAATGAGATAAAAAGCTCTCTTTTTAAAAATATTTTTAAGTAAGCAAAAGCTTATCCACAAAATATTATTTTTGAGATAGCAATATCAAATGAAAAGATTTTAATAATCCATTCTTTAGCGTACATTGTGCCTACACATATTGAAGATTTCGTAAAAGAAAATTAGATTTTGAATATGAGTAAATAGTTTTATCAATTTTCGAGAGTATCATGATAAGGTCAAAGGTTTAACACTCGAGTTAAAAGTAAATTTCTTTTAGTATTGCTGCTTGATATATACATTGGATATTATCTGATAAATGCGAATATAATTTTATAGTAAATAATAAAAAAAAATGTTACTGTTAAATTTTTTCTGCACATAGCGTGATAGAGAGCACATACACTTTGTTCTTTACTTTCTGCCCAAATTCGATCGCATTACAGTGAGAAAATAAAGCCTAATATTACTATTATTTAAACAATTTTCTTGTAAAACTGTTAAGTCATTTTGAATCATAAAAATCGCCGTCTTCTAAGCATTCGATAGAAAATAGATTAAAAAAAAACATTTGTATGGCACATATAAAAGATATCACCTGTCCTTGCCTTGTAAGAGTTGAGATTGTAATTAATAAAAAATAAAAGTAAACTGACGAATGACGGTCCAAAACGCATTTAATATTTGATAAGGGTAACAAATTGGATAAAGATAGTACCACTCGGGGACAACGAGATCGTAAATGCATCTTAGTGATAGCTTGTGCTGAGATATCAATATATGGATTATAACGCTTAAGATTTTTTTTATTATTTATATCAATATTGTTGAAATTTAGTTTCGTTTTCATGAAATGCACAGGAAAATTTGCTGTTTTAATAATTTCTGAAGGTTTTTTTAATTACAAAATTTTGATAATTCTGTAACTACTAATTCTACCATTCAATAAAAAACTAAATGTACCTTGTACACTAATTATTTTTTATAAGATAGACTAAATTTATAATGTAATAAAAGATTACTTCAAACTTGAATTACGTTTACCGCAGCAAACTCAGATGCTCCATTTGTCACTTTCCTAAAAAATCCATATAAAAAAATATTAAATACAAAAACATGACATTTTACTGACCATTTAATTATTACATACCTACTAAAGTTATTGGTATAATAAAAAAGAAAGTCTTATCCACATAATTCTTTGAATTGTCCTTCAATGGCAAGTCTCGGCGGTTCAATATCAGTGATGTTTGTAATCATAAGGTATTTAATTTGAATATCTCATGTTATCTCTATCTTATACTTTGAGTTATCGCTAAAGTGTCTATCAGAAGTATAAATTGTACTTTCAATAAAAAAACTAACTTGATTAAAGCAAGAGACATCATTTCACAGAATAAAAACGACCAACAGCAAAAAAATGTGGGTTTCGAACATTTTTTAGGTTTTTAAAAGCCTTTGTTGGTTTATATAGTTGTATATCGAACCGAAAGAAATCGATATATACGTTATATATATTATATTGTATCTACATAGAGAAGCTGTGATATGATCTGAGGTCAGTGGCATGAGCATAGATAGATATATACGCGACGGTTGTTAGGTCGATTTCCACTTGGGGAAATGAAATATTTAATATTTTCGTTTGGATCTGGTAACCAGGTAAAGCGCGGCGTTGAGTTCTGCCATACAACACTCAATGCTCTGAGCGGTGGAAAGTGCGGAACGAAGTGTGTTAGCACTAGGTTCCCTCTATCTACACTGCTGCTGAAACAAATCGAGTATACCTACCGACCAATATGAGGGAGTTGCATAAAACTGGAAAAATACATTGAAATCTTATTATATACTCCGTTTTTACTTAAACTACTAAACTACTATTTAACAAAGCCCTTTAACGTTTGTAACATTCCTTTAAGTGAAAGAATAAAACTTTGTACTGTGCTGTAAAAGTTTTTTTTGCAAATAGTGATACCGTCCCTGTTACATCAATACATATACTCGTACGTATATTATAATCTTGATTTGTGATTCATTAAAATTATAAGAAAAAAATATTTAGTAAGTATGCTTTACCTACGTGGTATTTACAAATAATTAAGAAGAACAATGAAAACAGAATCGCTTATAATTTTAATTTAATATTTATTTACTAGATATATGATAATAAATAACTTAATATAAATACCACTGTAATACTATAACTTTGTTAGTGACTGAAATGAAGAAAAAAATGTATAATTTTTTTTTAATATACAGGGTGGAAGTGTCAGCACCACATTAAATGAAACCACAGTTTTAACTACTCTATAAAAGCCTAATATAATTCAGAAAAATATAAACTCCGAAAAATGAAAAAGTTTTTTTTTCAAACAAAATAAATAATAAAATTGTCATTTTAAAACAAAACGCCATTTGTAAGGATGACGCACGCACACATAAACCTATCAAAGGAACGCCGCCGCACACGTCTCATTTCGAAATCGACCTTTAGTAGTATTTTTGTAGTAGTAAGTGTTTATGTTATTGGGATCTATACGTAATCGCGTCACACGAAATACAGGTATGGATAAAAATCGTGAAATGAAAAAAAATCTTACGTCCAAACTGTTGAGGCATCTTGATTAATTTCTTTAGGTATAGGTTTGAAATATTTTACCCTATATGCTGTTTCTGTAAATGGAGCGCTGCCTCTTCCACCCTGTATAAATATTTATTTTACAATCTGTGTAACAAAACAAAACTTACAATAAAATTGTAACGGATCGGTGTCTGTACACGGAAGGTATACTCGTACAAGAAAAAATGTTATTGGAGATGTTCATTAATGTTGTATAGTACCGAAAACAATGATTTTTAAAATTTTAGTCTGTTTGTCCACTTGTCATCGAAAAAACACCGAGATTTCAAGAGTTAGGAACGGGATCGGAGTTTACGCGAGAAAAATGGCGCTTGCCGTGCACGTACTTACCGTCTACCTAAAACCGTATCGTATAACTAAATATTTTTCTCTAAATACATAATTTTTGGCAGCAAAATCAAATAAATTCGCAAAAGACTTAAATTACTTAATGAGGCCGTCGTGACGCAGTGGAACAAGTGTGTAACTTTAAGCATGATAGTTGTAGATTCAGTTCCCACCAGGGGAAATGAATTATATTTAATAATATTTAAGTCCAGTCATGGAGCACTGGCACAAAGCGTGGCTGCAACAAAGACGCGACTTAGGTAACAAAGCAAAGCGTGGTGTTGACTTCCTCCACTCAATACGCAATGCCTCGAAAATTGCACGAAAATTGAGGAAAACAGCGTCTTAACATTAAATTTATTTTGCATCCTTTGCTGTGCGGGATATTAGGTATAACAAAAAGTAAAAAAAAAATACTGTTTACCTATATCTATACATCCACACATATAAATAAAATTAAAGACTGTCTGTCTTTGATATTAATAACTGAATTTTTCAAGTGCTATAGTTATTTACTCGATACCAACACAAAATTTTAACATTTTTGTCTGTCTGTCTTTCTGTTTATCCGGGCTTATCTCCGGATCAGCTGAAGCCATTATTATGAAACTAGCACTGAAAGATAGACGGAGATGAAAATTTTACAATACAAATAAAGGAGAAAAATCCGAAAAATAAAAAAATATTAGTATTTCAAAGAAAAAAAATCATTACAAGCTTATATTTGTTCATTTCAAACTAAAGTTCGTTAAATTTATTTGCTGCATCATCAAAATCTACAAGGTATTTCCCAATCAAAGTCCTGAAGTTGATATAGTACTAGTCCGTGGGTATATCCGACTCGCGCTTGGCCGGTTTTTTCTTAAATACGGTTAAATAAACATTCGTATTTTTCAAGCGGGTGTAGCCACACGGAGGCCGCTAGTAACTAAATAATATCACGATAGCTAGATTCCATCACTTACTTAAATAGGTATATGTATTTCTTCAAGATAATTTTGAACGATAAGCATTTGAATGGAAACGATATTTCAAGGCTTAAAATATCGATATTCTGTTATGTGAGCTACGCAAGATTAAGTTAATAGTAATGCTCCTTTGTGCCACTCGGGTGAGTCATAATCTATATTTACAACGACCTGTAAGGAGTTTCTATCTTATTTGTATCACAATATATGCCTATGAGATTTCACTTATGATAGGGAAATTTGTATTAAGTTTGTTTACTCTATTTGAAAGGCGAATGTGAACGGAAATCCATTTGAGTATAACCCTTCCTTAGCAGTCGGAAAAAAAAATGTTCTAAAACCTAACAGTTTCAAAAATATGTGTAAAAAACTCTTTTGGTATTGATAGGTTCTTTTGGTCCTTTCAGTCAAGGGTTACTTGTGTAATATAGTGGGTGCGCCTAATAGAAAATTTGTCGAAATTAGGGACACGGGAAAATATTGATTAGTAAAAAAAAAAAAAAAATTAGCTTCACGCTGTATCCCGCACACAGCAGGGTAGGCAGAGGGAACCTAGTGTTAAGACACTCCGTTCCCCACTTTCTGCCGAATTCTGGAGGCATTGCGTGTTGAGTGGCAGAACTCAACGCCGCGCTCAACCTCGACACCAGAGCGAAGAAATGGAAATATAAATTTAAGTAAATATTTCATCTCCTCGAGTGGGGATCGAACCCACAACCAGTCGGTTTTGCAGTCACACCT
>JAATLQ010024146.1:47857-87258 GCA_013421005.1 Heliconius erato x Heliconius himera
GATTGATTAGTAAGTTTTATAAAATCAGCTTCACGCTGTATCCAGCACATAGCAGGGTAGGCAGGGGGAACCTAGTGTTAAGACACTCCGTTCCTCACTTTCCGCCGAGTTCTGGAGGTCTGCGTGTTGAGTGGTGGGACTCAACGCCGCGCTTTGCCTCGACACCATATAAATCTCGATAAAATATAAATGTAAATAAATATTTCATTTCTATATACTCATAACTGGTCTCAATTCGCGATTTTAAGTTTTATAGTTTACGTAAACAATGTTGGAAGTGGCGACTAGTAGGTAGTTAAATATTTTTACAATTAAAACTACATTCTCTCTTTAAGATTTTACGCGAGAACTGCCCCATATGTTTTTTAATGTGAAACATATTTATTTACTCATATAATATAAAATTCCATTTATGATCAATAGACCATAAATAGAACTTTAATAATAGATATTGCTAATTTTATAATATTAGGAATATATATAAATTATGAACCTACACCTAACATTGCGGTAAAAGCATTCATGTATCTGTAACTCCATTTTTTTATAAAATGTAAATTTTATGTAAATCAAATGGCAAGAGCTACTTATCTTATCATTTACTTCATCCAAAATAAAAAATAACCCCTAAATTTATCAAAAAATACTTAAACTTCTACTATTAATTTTGTGTAGATGCGACCTTACTGTCCCATGTCACGACAAAACGCAGTAAACATAGCTAGTATTATAAATTTTAGTGAAATTTAGATTAAAATGATTTGCATATCTTAGTAATTGTCGCCCTAAGTTGAAAGTTGCGTGTATACGAACTGTTGTCACATTTCACATAGAATTGTTATTGATGACATACATACGTAGGTAGTGGTATCTGTCATCTGACATACAGGTATTTAGGTGTGGTATACTAGAATTTAAGGGTGCATAATATTTTTTTTATATTTCATCATGAATTTTATTATTTTATTGAAATTTCGCGTGACTTTAGGCGACGATAGTGAATTCAAATTCAGATCTAGAATTTATTAATGAAACGAAATTAAAAATGTGATAGAATTCGAAAATATGCCTCTTATAGAATGTATAGTAAAAATATTTGATGTGGTAACAATGTACTGGTACGAATATAATTGGTTGACATATTAATACATTGTTTAAATAGCTTCAATGAATATTAATTTCATATATTAAAATCTATCTAACAGAGCAGATTTAACAAACACTATATTGATTCGTGTAACATTTATTTTAATAATATTTTCACGCTGAATACTATATCTACTAGATTAGACAAAGGAAATTTAGTATTAAGACAGTCCACCGCTCAATTTTCGAGACATGGTTCTTGAATATCGGTAATTAACGCCGCGATTTGTCTTATTGCATGAGCAAGCGAATGAAACTCTCCAGTGTTCCACTCTGTTTCGCTTTGTTCCGCCGCCTCGCTACCCCTAGGCTGGCTCGAAGTTATAATCATCACGTCTACAGCCGTGCCACGGTGGCTTTATAAAGAAATATTATTTTAAATAAAACAAAGTAAAAAAGTTTCTTATTTCTAATACTAAAGTCTATAGTATTAGTTATACGCTATCATAAGTGAGCGATTTGTGCGCGGCGGTAAGCCAACATCGAGGAGTGCAAAAACAACACACAGTAGATACCTTTTGGAGTACCTAGTTGTCCGATGCAAAAACTATATACATATGACAAGTTAAATAAGTAAACTGTTTTAAAAGTTATATAAAATAGAAGATTATAAATATAAAGTGGAAGCGTCTACGCCCCTATTACAGGAGCTGGATATAGGGTAAAATATTTCAAATCCATACCTAAAAAAAAATTGTGAAGTTGGATTTTTTTTCATTTTACAATCTTTATCGATACTGTATTACGTGTGATGCAGTTACGAATAGATAACCAATAATGTAAACACCTACTACTCAAAAATACTAGTAAATTTGCCACTGTTAATTCTTAAAAAACATACTAAAACGAAAAAGGGACATCTTTAGTTCTATTATACGTAATTACTTATTTTCTATAATAAGCTTAAACAACGTTCAACTTCACCGCCCATACCTACGACTCGATTTCGTGAATGAGGCGTGTGCGATATTGTTGCTTTGATACGTTTGTGTCTGTGTGCGTCATTCTTAACAAATGTCATTTTATTTTACAACGATAACTACATCATTTATTTTGTTTGAAAAGATCACTTTTAAATTTTTGACAAAATTTCTTTTGTTTTTATTATTAGATATTAAGCTTTTATAGAGTAGTTAAAATTGTGCTTTCATTAAAAAAATGACAAGGATACTACAATTTTACTTTTTTTATTTTAAGTTTAGATCACTTTATCGTCATCATAAGATCGTTGGTCCACCATGTAGTCGTTTACGTACCTCAATGCTTACATTCTACAAAACAAAAACCTTCGTAATTGTGAATTACGATTCACATTCTAGTTAACTGCAACGATATTTTAAATATATTATTATCATAATCTGCAAAATAGGTCTTAAATGTTAAGATAATGCATATAAACGAGTACGAAATGATGCACGTCCGCACTTTAAGATTACATGTGAAATTATCGCAGTACCTATTCTTGATACACCCACACAATTGATTCGAAACGCCGCCCACGCACAGGTAAATCGTAAATCAACACTGCCATTCGTTAGCGAACGCTGTTCAAATAGGGAGCACGTCCTATAAAAATGCATAAAACAATAAATGAAATCAATTCGTCAGATTTTTTTTTCTTTAAAAAAAACAAACAGTTTGTTTGTTTTTATAATTTTCATTTTCGAGTGAAAGTTATTTTTGTTTTAAATAAAAAAAAAAATAATTTCACGCTGTATCTCGCATGTACAAGGTTAGGTAGAGGGAACCAATGTACCAGGTTAGTAGTGTTGAGACCCACCGTTCTCTATTATCGCCCAATTTTCGAGATGTTGCGTGTCGAAAGTCATTTCCCCAAATGTGGATCGAACCCATCACCATCTCGTTCACAAATACACTGAGCCGCTACGTCATTACGGACTATATTGTTTATTTGCAAGGCTTTGTTTTGTTTAAGCAATTACTACATAGTCAACAGAACTTGGAAATAAAAAACTTATAAATAGAATTACTTATGACTTAATTACTTAGCTTCACACTGTATCCCTATAGGGATAATCAGAGAGAACGGAGCGCCAAACGCAACGGTCTCTACATACCTCTTTCGCCGCGTCCACTGTCATCAACCTCTTCAAACATGGAGAGACTCCACAGCTAAGGCACCATTAATCCTGTTACCAGCAGCAATACGCCATTAAAAATAACAACGATTGACAACGATTGTCATTAAAATTATTTTTATAAAATCTTCACGCAGCTCTTGCTATTCGTGTGATAAATAACCTCGTGACACAGCATTTCAATTTGCGTCCATTTATATTAGATCACTGAAGTGAAGTTCTTGGTGCTTAGAACCTCTGTTGGTAGGGTTTTGACGCGCGTATCTGATATTTCTCCCACGGAACTCGCAGTCAAAGGCGCAGTGCGATAATCGTCTTCTGACGACGGCGGCTGCGGATAATCCTTATTATTATCATCGTTATTTTTTTTATGCTGCGGAGAATCTAATGTCAAGGAAGCCCGTTTTTATTTCTTCATCTAAATTGGATGTTAAAAATTATAAACTTCTAATAAAGATTAAACACACAAACACCATATTTACAGTGTCAGTCACTTCAGTTCAGTTTAGTTCTGCTAATACAAGCAAACATCATCTAAAGCAGCGCAATCGTATTTTTAAAATAAAATAAAAATAATAAAAGGATTTAGAGAATTATATTTGGTTGACCATTCACTTTTCTATTACAATTTATATTTTAAATCGTAACAATTAAACTTCACAAAGCTTTTCACTTCAAAACGTGGGTGTTATTAAATGGGGTAAAAGAATGTTTTTATCGTAAAAAAATCTCTAAAGCTAAGTATTTTGAGTTTATTTTTCGATAACATTTTTTTAGCTTTCACGTTAGTAACGAATTGGCATTTTGGCAATATAGTACGCGCAAAACGATAGCTTATTGACTTTGGATATGTGTTAAATTGCTGAACGAAGCGATATGACTATAACAAAGTAAGACAGTATGAGGCTATATAGAATGGTAAGTAAGTTCGTTTTCTCCTTTTTTTGGAGGGATGGAGAAAATTTTTATGAGATGGTATTTTAACACGCAATGAAAAAAAAAAGCAAAATATTCTTTATTCAAATAGACTATTTTGAGAACGTTTTAATCTTCGAATGAACATGTAAATAAACTACTACAGAAGAAGAAGAGCTGACGAGAAACTTTAGGGTTATTCTTTTTAATGTCAATGGTATAATTTAATTATTACATAAACTGGCATCTATCCTGCATGACATTCAGTAGATATTTATTCTATATATCTTTATCATTTAAATATTCTTGGACAGTGATATATAATAACCTTTACTTGTTAGTATTGTTTTTACACTTACTTTAAATCGTTGTAGTGGCAAACTTAGAATACTTTTGCGAGAAAAATATTATTATATACACGTATTTTATGGATATTTTATTATATGCATAAAAGCTAACACAGCTTTCATGATATGGGGGATCCCATATAACAGCACAAATCAAAAAACAATGCTCACTAAACTAAAACGCTTAGGCTACTTATAGGAAAATATCGAAAAAAAAAAAACGATTGCAAACAAAAATTTTGTCGCGCACATTTAAGACTTATGTGATTTTCTCATAGATAACATTAACACAACCGAACTAAATTAAAATAAGACTACACGTGAAGGACCAGCTTTCAAATAAAAAAGAATTGTCAAAATTAGTTCACCTAATCCAAAGTCCTGATACCTCAGGATAGGATAAACATAAAAAAATACAGTACAATTGATTACTTGTTCCTTTTACAGAAATCGTTTAACAAATTTGAACTTACTACCTAAGGAACCCTTTTGAATATTTCTTTTGACCTATAGTAATATTTGTTTTTTTTTTAGATCCTCTAAGTGAAGAAAATCTTAGGAAGTGATAATTTTAAATTGTACATTTTAAATTTGGGAAAACATAGGTCACAAAAAATATGTTCTAGAAAAATATTAAAACGTACTTTATTAAATGTTAGTTCTGATACTATATTTTTTTAAAAGTAATATGGTGTAACTTTTTTAGAAAATGTATAAAAATTTTGAAGGGATTTAAGCACGCGCCTCTGGGAAACCGTCCCTCTAACCACTAAGCCATACGTTCTTATGAAATTAGATCGAAACTCTTAAACCCTTATTACAACTTTTTATTGTTGTTACCATCTTTGAAGGTAGTTTTTACTTTCCAATATCCAAAGATAATTATCCACCTCAAATTATGATTTGGCGAGAGAAAATGCTATTCATTTAATATTTTTGACGTATTTAAAATGTTTTTCCACACTTAGAAAAGAAAGAATATTTTTCTTTCCTAGCTGTGGAATAACACTTTAAATACGTTAAAAATAATGTGGTGTTGTTAATATAAAATTTAATGAAGCGGTTCCGCCGACTCCGGAAGACAGTGGAAGAAGCAAGCTCACGTAAATTTTCTTCGTAATTGTGCGTGCTTTTGTATTGTTTGTGGGGTGAATGGAAAAATGTGCAGTTTATTTGCATGAGCATGGCAAGATATGAAAGCCCAGCCAGTCTTATTTATTTTATGGCAGACGCAATGAAAGGGCGAAAATACTTTCTGTGATATATCTTCTTGCTATTAAAAACACTTTTGTTTAAAAATATAAAGGCTGTAAAAGAAACATAATGAGGATGATGAAGCTTATTCTTATTTTCTGATGCCCAATATAATATTTTCTTTTTCAGTTGTTATTGCGACGTTGTATATATAGTAATAATTGTAAATTTTGATTATTTATTTCTGAATACAATACTTTTTTTACAATTTAAAAAAATAATAAAATTGAAATAAAACCACCACTTTGAAAAATGAGAAAATAAATTATATATTATACTATCTACGAACTAAATACTAACTATACTTTGTACTCCAGTTATTTATTATGGTAAAACACGCTCAACAAAACAGAACGTAAGAGCCCTCTAAAACTTAATAATCATGCCGACTTAGAGATTTGGAGCGAGATGCCTTTAATTGTAATGGGGATTAACCTTTATCTGATTGAGACTAGTGTGACCATTTGTAATAACATATTTATTCCTCTCGTTTGACAGTTGTGGGCGGCGTGATCTCGCGATAGCGCTTGGATCTAAACCGTACTAAATGCAATTAGATAGCATTTTTTTAATTACACTCAAAATTGCACTTTATTTTGTAAGCAATAGAAGTGTTATTTCATTAGATTTGTTATTTGTAATTTTAGTGTTGCCATTTAAACCTTTTAGAGGCATTTTTTATCAGTTTTTTTTATATGTAAATCTATACATAGTAAATTGTAGTAAGTTACTTATAATATATGGATTTCTTATATAGTTACCAACTAATAATTATCATTTTTACATTTTTCAGTAATGCCATTCATCACCTCGTAACTTACAAGGAGAAACAGCTGATTTTGTAGATCAATACATTAAATATCTTATTAGGCTTGCCAGAAGAGTAATATTTTGGGTAAGGGAATCAATCATTGCCCTTTTTCAAAGTAAATAAAGCATCAGTTAAGCGAAAATAATTTTAGTTAGTACTCAAAGAATTGTAAAACCATGCCATAATATCTTTAACTTTTTACCTATTACACAAATAAAAAATATCTATATATTTAATTTTTCATATGAGTTATTTTTTTTTCAACTTCACTCTGTGTCACGCGCTTAGCACGGTAGGCAGAGGGAACCTAGTGTTAAGACACTCCGTTCCCCACTTTCCGCCAATTTCTGGAGGTATTAGGTGTTGTGTGGCGGAACTCAACGCCGCGCTTTCCCCTCGACACCAGAGCGAAGAAATGAAAATATAAATGTAAGTAAATATTTCATCTCCTAGAGTGGGTATCGAACCCACAACCAGTCGATTTACAAGCACACTTTGTACCCCTGCGCCACGACTGGTCTCAATGAATTATTTTATAAAATATATTTTCTTTTATTCCTATTTAGAAGCAAGATTATTTATTAGTAATTATTTTTACCATCCGTTGATAATATATATACTTAGTCACACAAAATTTCATTTTTATCACCGTCATTACAATTATCATGTAGCCTGAATCATTTGCCTTTATTAAGCGAGTCATTAGAAAAAAACTGCATTTCACGTATTTAATAACTTTCCAAAATACACACCCTGTACAAGAAATCTATTAACGTCAACAGGAACGTTTTAGCAATCTATCAAGCGGAACCCTTGTAAATGAAAAACGGTTTCGTCTATAGGTAGACTCTTAACTCTATAGGCGTAATAAAGTTGTAATTTTTCAAAATATTTCATTTTATGACTATTTATTATTGAAATTATTAATTAATTTAGTTAATTTGTATTCGATAAAAAATATTAAGTTCAATACGGTTAATACGGCGTCGAGTTCCGCCACTCAGCACGCAATGCCTCCAGAATTCGGCGGAAAGTGGGGAACGGAGTGTCTTAACACTAGGTTTCCTCTGCCTACCCTGCTGTGTGCGGGATACAGCGTGAAGCTGATTTAATTTGATTTGATTTTATTTTTTATTTTTTAAATGCAAGCCATTCAACACGCAGCGTCTCTAATTCGAATTGGAGAACAGAGTGCCTTGGCACTAAGTTTCCTCTGCTCACTTTGCTATATGCATGATAAAAAGTAAACACATAAAATAAACCATAAATAAATAATTAAATAAATTTCAAATTACTATTGCTCAATATGAATCCCACGCTTTTACTGCAGATAGATGAAAACATTGACCCGGCAATGGGACATTCGCTTCAGCTACGATGTGATAATCAAATTTTCATATTCGTGTCTAATTTAATATATTTTTTATTATTTCTATTAGCACTTCCCTATGACCAATGTTCGGAATTATACATTAATAGAATTTCGAAGTTCGTAATCTACAACTTTATTATACAAATGTGCGTTTATATTTTACAATTGACGTTTTATTGCTATAATAATCAATTAATGGAAAAAGGGTTCATAGTATCATCGTTAAATAAAAATATATAAAATGACTATAAAATGTAGCCATTGCTTATTAAAGCTTAGGAATATATTTATTTTTACTATAAAGATTTTTATTTGACTATATGAATGATAGCGCAGTACATCACTATTCGTATTATTTGTTGATGCGGTGGAAACGCAGCACGAGACATCGTGAATTACTTTACGTGACATTTACGGTATTCACGACTGCATAATCTATCGATTGGGTTGCATTAAAACGGTCTTAAATTTTATGTGCTGTTACTGACGGCGTTTGAAGTCAAAATATTATTTCATATGCATTGTAACCGGCTTTTCAGAATTGCTTTGAATTATTGAAAATATTGGACATTTTTTAGGGTTCCGTACGTCACGAAAAAACTAAACTTTTGTAGGATTTGTTAAAATGTATGGGGTATTTCAACTATACATGGACTTATGAAATGTGAAAAGAAGCGAAAACTTGCCGAATAACTAAAGGATAAAATAAAAAAATAACTTATATTTTCACGTCAAAAACAATTTCAAAATGAAAAGACAGTGCTCTGTTTGAACAGCAAAAGGTATTTTGATTGTATTAATCGATATTACATAGAAATTTATTCTTTTAACGATCTCACAGCTTTCATGTTATATATTTCATGTATACATTGTCTTAAAAACACTTCTAAGTAAGCATCAGTCGTACAAAGACGTTGATTGAATGGTAATACAACACCCAAGGAAGCGAGCCCAAATACATCCTGTTATTTTATTTTATCTTTATTCTCTTGGAAACATGCGAGGCCTATTTGCGGGTATCGGTGGCTGTGTTATTGGAATTGTGGGAAAGAATCGCACAAATTGTAGGTATATTTATAAAGGAATCATCCTTGTTTACATTTTGCTATATATTTAGATGTATGTTTTATATTTTGTGATCTCAGTGTATTAATATGTATATTTGTGTAAATGCTTTAGGGTGGTTCTGCGACTAAATATAAATGTAAAGGATGTGGGTACAATTTTTACTTGGATGAATGAATATCTTCCCTTTTTAAAATATTAAAAAAAACCCAACACCTAATGTCAAGCAAATTGGAAGTATAGTGGAAAACGGTTCCTTCTGCTTATCATAAAAAAAATGATAAGTATCGTTAAAATCTTCTATCGCTAAATCTTCAATGACAAAAAATCAATACAATCGACATTTAATTTATATCTATTTGCGTTATATACGCGCAAGTGTCATTTAAACTAAATTACATTCAACAACGCAACGCTATTCGCTTTCGCTCGTACAATACAAATTGAGATGTCTTTAGAAATCACATGACGGAAATGAATTTAATTTATCGACGAGACACCTCCGTTGTGTTGGACAATTATTAAAATACAATATTTTTATTACAACTAATTTCGACTCTATTTCGAATGGCATTAAAACTAATTTTCCAAATCAAAAATAAACCTATAGCTTGTGATAAGAGTGCTGAAGTGACACAAGTTAATAGGATTTTAACAAAAAGCTAAATATTTATTATACGAAGAATATATAACAATAGGTACAAGTTCGTCGCGTCGTTTCGTTTGTTGAATTTCTTAACGGATGTCAACATCTGCTCTTTTACTTGTATACTAAGTTAGTGACTTAAAATAAATATTTACTATTTATTCAATTAAGCAAAAATTTGTGGAGATTTTTATTATTGGTGAGTCAATTTTTATGTAATAATATAATAAGTTGATGACAGCGTCGTTTTTTGGTGTTAAAGCGATGGTTGTGAGTTGGATTTCTACTTGGAGGAATGAATTATTTTCATTTGCCTGTTATATTAAGAAACTCCGTATACAACACAACGTTTTGCATTTGGGCGGAAATACTATATGCAGGATGAAGCTGTAAGATATTTGCAATAATGACGATTGTATAGTACGTAAGAATGCAATCAATTCAATTTTTTCATTTAAATATAGAAACGAAATTAAATTAAAGTAATGCGAGTCAGTCTCGTCCACCGAGGGTGTCCTGTAATATACATACTGGTATGTATCTATTATATATAAATAAGATAATTTCAGCTTAACAACTCTATGATATTAAGAAAAATTGTATTCACAGACAGAAAGAAAAAGAAAGTAGAGGAATAAGAAGTAGAAGGGTAAATACACAGGCAGTCGGACAACAAAGTGATCCTATAAGGATATTTTTATTTGTTTCTGAGCTACGGAACCCTAAAAATCTGAAATAAATATAGAATGCAGCATATATTATATGATAAAAAAGAAACCAATAAAATTCCGCTTCAGCATATGTTCAAGGTGTTTATCAAAGAAAGTAGATAAAATGATAATGCAAGAAAGAAGCCATGATCACAAAATAATATTTATCATATTATATTGATTGACCGTATTTCCATTTTGTATGAAGTAAATTTTCTTTATCCTCAACCATTTTTCCGAGGACTAAAACTTTTCTTATTGCAACTTACCCGAGGCGGAGGGATAATGTGGTATTTCCAAAGGATTTATGGAAGTCTGATTAGGTCAAAGAATATCCACAATATTATAACAACTCATTATTTTTTCCGAACTTATATTGCTTTAGATGTTTCGTATTATTTCAGTAAATACTTACTATTACTTTATTATAAGATCGGATGAGTACCGTTTCCATATTCGTTTAGCTTTAGCTTCTATTGCACAAGTAGGAGAGTATATAGAAGAAATCTCTAGGTAAGACATTTGGATCCCTGCTTCAAATTTTTAAGACATTGCATCTTCAGTTGCGGAACTCAACGCTGCAATTTGTCTCATTTATAGTTTATTTAGGAAATTATTATATTTATTTAAGTGAATTATGTCAAAGGATTTTTTTTAGCTTCAGAGGGAACGTGGGGAACCTAGTGTTCAGACACTTTGTTCCCATTAAGTCATATCCGTTTCTCACTTTTCGCCTAATTCTGGAATCATTGGGTGTTGAGTGGTGGAACTCAACGCCGCGCTCTGTCCCTTTATGGGAGCGATAAAATGATTTATTTAATAGTTTCATTTCCTCGAGTGGGAATCGAATCCACAATCTGTAGATTTACAGTCGCACGCTTGTACAACATCACGACTTGTCTAAAAATATAGGGACTGACTGGCCTCGCCCAGAAGTTTCAATGCAAAAATAACATAAAACATTTATAAGCTTAACGATGTACGAAAAATGTTCAATTTAAAAATTTATTAAAAACTAGTTTAAATTTAGCGCAATATGTAAAGTGTGTACAACTGTGAAACTCACATTCTCGCGTCGAGTTTATTTTCCAATAGTACAATTTGCAGTTAAGTTGAGTTCAGTACTTTTTGGAATTAACAAAAGCATTTGTTTGCAGTACATTTAGTTGTAGCCAAAGGGAATTGCATGGATTTACTTATAGTAATATACATGTACGTACATTGGTACACTATGTTGAAAATTACACTGAAGATTATCACAGACATGATTGAAATCTTACAATACAATGAAAATGGCAAATTTATGGATTTTTTGGGTAAGGTGTTCGTTTTGGGGGTCTCCAAGTTGAGATTTTAACATTATTTTCTAGCTAGCAGCGTTTAACAATAGCTACTTACTCTTATTAGTATATGATACATAAAAAATACAGAATTTTGTAAGATTTTTTAGTATTGTAAATTACATACCTATGGAATTTGTTGTACATGAGTACTTGAAGTCAGCACTATATGCAGGGGCACAAAATGTGATCTTAAAAGCGACTGGTTCAATTCTTTATATTATAAATAAATTAATACTTTTATTTTTTTGCGCTGATGTCGAGGCAAAGCGTGGCGTTGTGTTCCGCCACTCAACACTCAATGCCACCAGAATCGGGCGAAAAGTGAGGGACGGGAGTGCCTTGACACTAGGTTTTTTTCACATTGGTGGTAAATAGTAAAATATTCAGTAAAGTAGTAAGTATGATTAGATATTCCAAAAAGGAATTCCTCATTCTCGAGAGTAGGTAAGTTAACTTAACACCCATTGTCTGAATATGTCTGATAAATCTGAAATTTAAATCGTATTTCCCGTTATCTATAGAATGCCTTATTTAGTCTCTTGCATATTTTACTTTGCACATGTTTAAATAAAATCACGATCACAACGTGATCTTAAGCTCGCAAAGCCTTATATGACGAGTCAATTTACAAAGTTTCCCTAATGCTTTACAATATTATACCTTATTATAAGGTATTAAATATATAATAAAATGTGAGATAAAATTCTACTTCCCGCTGGGACACGTTGGCGGCTATCTCGACATCAAATTGAGATAGCGAGGTCAGTTTTAGCACGCAAACCATCGTAAGAGATGAGATAAAGTACTTGTGCTCGAAAGTATATATTGAATGTAGGTATGTATATCGTTTAAATGTCACTTATGTTATTCTGTAAAAATATATTTTTTAATTTTTTTTTGTTATTTATTAATCTGAAAAATCCTGTATTTACATTGTAGGTATTTCTTATTAATATAAGTCTAAATGATCTATATTTTCGTGAATATGCCAGAAATATTTAATTTTTAAATAAAAAAAAAAACTTTTCTACGACAATTAAGATTTTTTTATTACAAAACCTTTGTACTTGTGTAAAATCATTATAATCATTATCTCATAACTACGACACGAGTTATTTCTTTATGATACTTCCTTTATTACGTTTTACATACCTCCCTGCGACCAGTAAGAAGTCAGCTTACTTTATTGATATTTCAAGTACAATTTGTTGATATAAATTTATATATTAAAAAAACTTCTTCTCCACATCTTATCCCGCAGGTTATGCAGAAAGAACTTAGTGTCGAAATATTACATTGCCCCCACTGGGCATCGGTCTCACTACCATCAGTTTATCATTCAGATGCTATACTACTGTGCCACGATGGTCTATGGCCATATTTATATAATATAATTTAAATATGTTTTATATATATAAGTTATCTTAAGATTAGGTTCTTTGATGATCTTCTCGATTAATGACTTCAAGGTTATAGCGATTTAGAGCATAAACACAACAAAGAGATGTTTCCGAGCTGACTTTCAAACGTTTACTTTAGAAACAAGCTGACATGTACAAGTTTTAACTGACATAAACATTTTAGATAAGACATTCTCTGCATTTCTAAGGGTTTTGGGTGAGTAATTTCTAAATATTGTTACTTCTATATACCGAAATTATATAACCTAGAGTAGATTATAGTCAAATTTAATAAATTCTATATATCCTGCTAATATTATAAATGTGAAAGTTTGTGAAAATTTGTTCCACTTTCACTTCTTCTGTTGAAATTTAAATGAAACTTGTCTGTAATGCTCATTACATTATTCATATCACAATTAAATATAGGTTACAAAAATATTGTTTAAATAATTTAGCTATATTATAATAATATATTTAAATGGGCGTATTTTTGTCGCTAGAGATTTTAGTCGCTCGCTTAAGCTTTGACATTTATATACTATAAGAAATATTTCCTACGTAGTACAGGACTATAATTTTTTAAAATACGTAGGCATTAGTTACTATTCTATGAATTAACCTTGTTATTGCTTCACTCACATCAGGCTAATCTAAAGTGGCCAACAATTGGGCCATTCTGACAATCAGTTCTACTATTTAATGTCCTGCAGAGTTTGCTAAAATAGGTATGTATGTATGTAGGTGTATACATTGTGCCTTACAAAGCTAGAGTGACCTCATTTGGAACTGCCTAACGGGGGAATACAGATTTTTTTTATTGTGTAAGAATCCTGACCTATTTGATTTAACATTTTTTATACTTTCCAAATCTGAACAGATATATGACAGAAAGAATTTTTAACTGTTTTAAAACAGTTAAAAAAGTGTTTATTTTAATTCAAAAGTGTATCGGCGAACTACACTACTATATAGAATTAAAATAAAAAAATAAATTCAGCTTCACGTTTTCAATTGCGGGATACATCCTGCACACAGCAGGGTAGGCAGAGGGAACCTAGTGTTAAGACACTCCGTTCCCCACTTTCTGCCGAATTCTGAAGGCATTGCGTGTTGAGTGGCAGAACCTTAGCCTCGACACCAGAGCGAAGAAATGGAAATATAAATATACTTAAATATTTTATCTCGTCGAGTGGGGATCGAACCCACAACCAGTCGATTTTACAGTCACACTTCGTGCCGCTGCACCACGACTGGACTCATAGAACTATAATAAAAAACGAAAATAAATAGATAAAAGTAGAGCGATTTAACACTACATGTTATTCTCCTTTTTCTACAAGAAAAAAGTTTAATGAAGATCAATTTAAATGACTTCCAGCAATTTTCAGTTTAAACATAATAGTCGCTAAGAATATCCATTACAATGCAAATTGTCTGCGCTTTTACAGCGAACGAGTTACCGTCGTTTACTTTTTTCCCCCAGTTCCTGCCCACCTTAAATGGACTGTGACCGAGTTAGGTCGGAAGCGGCGTGTCAACTTGTCGTATACGTCACCTGTGCAACTAAATATATAGACTAAATATAGAGCACTAAAAATCTATGATATATTTTCAATGGATATTGACAGACTTATTTTAATCAGTGATATAGAAAGAGCTATTTAAAGATTTAAAATATGATCTGTATTAATAATTTTAAAATATACTTTTCACTTTTGAGATTTTTTTTGGAGGAAGGTGGTGCCGCGCCCGTATTAGGTTAAATTATACAGCTATCAGACATCAACGTAATATATTTCATATGATAAGTATATACAACATACGCCATGATCGAGATATTGTCTTATTCTAAAAGCCACGATTGTGGGGTGTTTGATTCTCACTCGAGGAAATGAATCACTTTCCTTTCCTGGCTATGGTGGCCTGGCTATGAAATTCAACATGTAACGTCTCGAAAATATGTCAGGAAGTAGAAATCGGTGTGTCTAAATACTTGTTTCCCTCTGCATAAACAGCAATACAGCGGCAGCGTGAAGCTAGATTAAATATTTTAATAAGATGTGTAAATATTTCTATGGATATAATTATTATAATAATATTTTAATCAACTTAATTCACATTTAAAAAGAGAATATATGTAACGTATTATTCTTTAATAATAGCACAGTACTTAAAAGTCATATTTTATGGCTTTTTGTGTTGTTTTAAAATTAAAACATCTGAATTAAGGAAATATGGAAATATATATATATTTTTTAACTATTTTAAATTTCACCCGTGCGTCAAGATAAAATGATAAATGAGTTTTTGACGACCGTCAATTCACACAATAGTTGTCTATTTTGGTTGAGTTTGAAACATACACAAAGTATACATACGAAGGTACAAATTAACATTAAACCATATGTTATACATTTCGAAAATTTTCTTTTTAACTTACATAAACTAAACCACTAAGAACAAGGAGTAGCTCAGTAGAATATACTAAAAATAGAATAATATCATTGTTTTTTTATAAATTAAAGCTCACAACTGCCTATTTTCTTCCATTTCCGTGGGTATTCTGAATACACTTTACTTTTTGTTAACGTTTTCAAAAACGGCAAACGTACCTGTATATCGAATTTTAGCTTTATATGCAGTAATGTCGGCTGTGCGATGTCGTCAGTTCTTATAGGAACGGAAAAATAGTATAAATCTCTACAGTTTATCTAGATAGATTTACGCATATTATTAATTTTTTTGTTGGATACTAAGAAACCAGCCGTAGCGCAATGTGTGACTGTAAACAAGACAAGTTGTGGATTCGATTCCCACAGGAGTAAATAAAATAACGAATATTTTCTTTTTCTCGCTTTGACAGTCGTTTCCAGGTTCCCTCCGAGTATCCTCACACATGCGGGATATAATGTGAAACAAAATACAATAACTAAAAAATTATCCTGTTCCAAACTAACAAATTATCAAGTAAAGTCATAATTGAGAATCATATAAATTAATTATAATTTTTTGAAAAATATATATTAATAGCTGGGATTTCAATTATACCAAAATTTCATGGAAGAAATGGTTAGTTAAAGAATGTATTCCTAAGCTTACATATGCAGAGTGCAACGCGATCGCAGTATCAACAGTTGCCTATTGGTAGAGGACCTCAATAACCATCCATTTGACGGCCATGTATGTTAGCCGATTTTTAGTGGTTCGGCAGATATTTGAGAATTTGCGACTTTTGGAAAAATTTGCATTTATGAAGAAAATTGGCAAATACAGCCCAACTGTTGAGTCTGTGCTCGCGATTTTTATTTTTCAATATAGCTCAATATCGGCTATCGGCTTATAAATCTTGGAAATAACATGGAAGCAAAAATCGTTTTACAATAAGCAAATTTTTATCAAAAACTTTTAGAAGTTGTAGCGTAAACACATTACTGATGAAAGAAAGTAAGCAAATTATCTAAAATGGCGGTATTTGGGACATGGCAATAAAATATTACCAAAGTAATACAATATTTTTATTCAAATAAAGCAATAACTGAAGTCATGTCGTACAGCTCGTGATTTAAATATTACAACTGGCTTTATTGTATTAATCAAAATAAATAGAAAGAGTTATTCACTATTCACTCACAGCAGAGTAGGCAGAGGGTCTAGTGTTGAGACACTCCGTTCCCCATTTTCCGCCGAATTCTGGAGGCGTTGAGGGTTGTATTCAACGCTTTGCTTTATGTGCTGCTGCTAATGCTTTGTTCCGACACCAGAGCGAAGGAATGAAAATAAAAATTTAATTTCTTTGAGTGGGGATCGAACCCACAACCGCCGCGTTACAGTTACACCCCTATATCTCTGTGCCAAGACGGCCTTATAATAATATATTAGCTTTTACCTGGAGCTCCGTCCAAATAGTTCAATAGGAATAACTAAGAGTTGTCTAAAACAAGTAACACATTCAAAGAGTCGGTGATACGGTGAGTGGACACTGAAACTACTAACATTAAGTTTACGGCCTTCTTTAGATTATTAGTAAATAAATAGATATTATAAATAGGTGATTTGAAGCCGTGCGTGCTCACACCCGCGGCCGCAAGTGGTAAGTACCACGACTACTCTGTTCTCGTATTTTAAAACTGTAATATAGTCTAAAATATCCTTATTTGTGTAAAAATTTAATATAGTCTAAAATATCTTCTATTCATTAAATACAATATTGTTTAAAGTAGTATGGAAAATGTCGCTTTATTTCTTTTTGTTTGTAAAATCGGTTACTGTGAATTATCTTCTAGAGATAGATGTATAATTATGCTGTCGCGGATTTTTTTAGAATTTTTAAAAGATAATAATTCCATTATATATAATATTTGCGCAAATATAATCGTTTACACAACGCACACACGGATGTTCGCAATTTTTTTCGGGATTTTCAACACTTTTTTTATTTTTTCTCCACTTATATAGTCTTAGCGTTATTCTTGATAAATGGACTATCAAAGATAATAAAAATACTTTTTAAGTCGACCCAGTTGTTCCTGAGTTTAGCATTAGCAAACATAGATAGATAATATATTTAGCTTCACGGACGTAGTGTCTTACTATTCATATATGTAAGTGGAATTTAAATCTATTGTTGTTACTTACGAAAAAAACCCAATTAAAAAAATATAAAATTTTGAACATTTATTGCTAAAAATAAAAATATCTTCAATAACCGACTTGTATACGTAGTAGAATATTATGAAACTCGTCCAAAAAAATATACAAACATAAATGAGGAAACAAAATCGAACAGTCCAGCCAAAGCTTTATTCCCCAATAAACATTTCATTCATTCATTGGAATTAGAACTAGGTATATTTGGAACCAAATTAGTGAACATTAAACTTTAACAATAAAAATCTATATAAATTAAACGGATGTCGAATAACAAGTTACTTTTGAATTGACGAGACGCATATTGAAGCAGTAAAACAGTTTATTACTAAAAATACATTTTTAGTTTTTATTATAGTCCTTTTTGACATTTTTTATTTTACAATTGGGTAATAAGATGAATCTAAATAAAATAATGTAGAATAATTAGCTTATATACAACATCAAGTAGTTATATTTATTCCTCATATTATATTACACAATATGCTATCCAAATGAACGTGTTTAATCCAGACAAAGCGCGGCCTTAAGTTCCCACACTCAAAACGCGATGATTTATTTAGACGGAAAGTGGAGATAAGCGTAGTGTCTTAACATTATGCTACCTCTAACAATCCTGCGTAAGATTAAAAATATATATTTACTTTAGTTTCTACAATAATTTATTGTAGAACCGCAGCCGGTGATTAGAATAACTTACAAGCATCAAAATTAGAATCATTACGACAGTAGGTCGGGCTATCGTGAATGCCGTTCCAGGGTAATTAATTGCTTTTATTTATGTCTTTAGTTTTAAAATTAGAATGTTTGAAAATAGCTGTTACATTTTTATAATACTTTCAACAAGAGTATTTAAATTCTCAATATTATAAACAGAGCTTCGAAAATTGGTTAGACATGATATATACAAAAAAGCCGGTCATATGCGAGTAGGACTCGCAGACCGAGGGTTCCATACTAATTTCAGGATTGTATGTCAACGAAAAATACTATTTATATTTAACGAGATGAAGAAAGAACGGAATGTAATAAGATTAAGCATGATATTACAACAAGTGAATGAAGTGGTGTACTTGGGAAGTATGCTCAGTAGAGATGGATGTGGAAAGGCGTATTGCTGCCGGTAACAGGGTTAATGGTGCTCAGCTGGTTTGGGCACGTCGAACGAATGAGAGATGAAAGAATAGCAAAAAAGATTTATGATGGAAAAGTGAAAAAGTGAGTAAGAGGTAGGAGAGACCTCGGTTGACCTTCGAAAACATAGTATCAAAGATATTGGAGGAAGGTCATGTAAAAAGCAGGATCCCCGGAGGGTATGTATGAAGAGGTTGATGACAGTGGACGACGAGAAAGAGGTATGTAGCGACCGTAGCGTTTGGTGCTCCATTTTCTCTGTCTACCCCGCTAGGGATAAAGCGTGAAGCTAAATTTAATGTAAATGTAAATGACAAACTTAACTTTGTGAACATTTGCACTCATTTTGTATCGTAGAAACAAATATTTGATATTAATTTCAGCCAGACCTCTACGCGATCTTGAAATAAATGGTCTTCACAGACGGACAGACAGACAACAATATGATCCTATAAGGATTGCGTTTTTACCTTCTGAGGTACGGGACCCTAAAATTTGCATTATGCTCTTTCACGTATAAAAAAGTAGGCAGAAGGAACCTTTCTTTTCCAATATTTTATATTATATCTACTAATATTATGAATTTTCACCATAATTATAATTAGTTATTCCACAACCTATTTCATCTTTCACCAATGCCTCAATTGATTAAGATGTCACGAACTGAGCGTGTAAGTTTTAATACAAGAAGAGTTTACTTATAAATTATTCAGTATAATTTCCTTTTGTCGATACCGTCATACTGTTTAATTTCTGTTCGAAAGTACTTCATATCATTACAAAGCTAACTATGTAGCTGAAATAGTAGGTTCTCGGGGCTAAGTACGTTAGATGCCAAAGTTTCGAATCTTCCTTGAAGTGTATTGTATATTGAGTGTATTGAACTATTGTAAGTTGTTATTAATATTTTTTTTAGAGCATGGCCATCGTGGCACAGAGTAACAGTAAATTATGGTTGTGGATTCGATCAACACTCGAGGGAATTAATTACTTTCATTTCCTCGGTCTGACGTGACAGAAAATTAGATTATTAATTGGTGTTAAGTTATCTATCTCACTCCGCTGGCTCATCAAACAATTTGTTGAACTAGGGCGGAAAGTGGGGATTGGGATGACGCCCTAGGTCTTGCTCTCTTTCGGTCCTGTCCTGTCCTGTCATTTGTGGGCTAGAACCAAAAAAAAAAATTTAAGGAAATACGTATCTTTATTCTTTGATAAAACATATCAGCATAGTAGCTTATGGTTCACATAATGGTGAAATTTTATGAACGCTTTTTGCCAGGAAAATATATTTTAGCAGCAGTAACCGAAGAATAAGTAAATTTTTGTTTTCTTTTTATTTGCTGATTTTCAGAAATTAACAAAAAAAACAATAACATCATGACTAAATATGTCAACAGAATCAATCATTTCGCGATATTTATACAAAAAAAAGATCTAATATTTTTGGTCGAATGGTCCACTATTAATTTACAGTAAAACATTAATCAAAGGGAAGATTCTAATTATTGTATATGAAGGCAATTAAGGCGCTCAATAAAACTTTTTTTGTTTAACATTGTTCCAGTGTTGGGTGTAAGGCTGTCCAGTTTGACTCCTGCTGTTTCAATTAAACCACTGACAATAGTCAAATGCCCGAAGAAAAAGTATTAAAGATTCCGATAGGCTAACGTTGTTTTGTTGTAATGGCCGTCTTGATACTTTCATAGTTATTATTTTTTTAATAGATTTTTACTATTATACAAAAAACTATAATATATATGAAATACATTAGTATTGTGACATGTTTACACACGCTAAAACAATGTCCTGCGTAAGTTTTAAAAAAGCCTGTAAACGCGATTGTTCGTAGGTTCGATTGCCGCACGAAGAAATGAAAAATTATTTATATTTGTTTTTTCATTTCATCGCTCTGGTGTCGAGGTTAAGCGCGGCGTTGAGTTCCGCCACTCAACACACATTGCCTAGTGGACGGAAAATGGAGAACGGAGTCTCTTAACACAAGATTCCCTTTGCCTACCCTTATGTGTGCAGGATACAGTGTGACGCTACTTTAATTTTAATAAGTATATTGTAGGTAATAAAATATAAAAGATCTAGTACAGTGTCAGTAGTACTGATAGGTTAGTGTAATAAAAAGTGATTATAATTAACCTACTTGTTTTGATTGATTATTCGCTAATGATGATGGATCTTAAAAACCCTCGTCTTACATAATTCAGTTGGTAATAATTCATAGTTGTAAGAGTGATAGATGTCAATGTAATTGCTTTACTTCTTAATAAAAAAAAACTCCGGCCGCCGGTCGTGGCGCAGCGGCACGAGGTGTGACTGCAAAACCGACTGGTTGTGGGTTCGATCCCCACTCGAGGAGATGAAATATTTACTTAAATTTATATTTCCATTTCTTCGCTCTGGTGTCGGGGTTAAGCGCGGCGTTGAGTTCTGCCACTCAACACGCAATGCCTCCAGAATTCGGCAGAAAGTGGGGAACGGAGTGTCTTAACACTAGGTTCCCTCTGCCTACCCTGCTGTGTGCGGGATACAGCGTGAAGCTAATTTAAAAAAAAAAAAAAAACTCTAGAGATAAATGTGAGCTGGCCATTTCACTTTTACTATCTTTTAGGAAGACGTAACTAAATATGTAAACCAAATTAAAATCTGGCCGTTGTAGCGCTGGGGCACAAGGTAGTAATTGTAACGTGTCGGCTGTGGGTTCGATCCCCCAGTGTAGGGGAATACTTATTATTTATTAATATTTTCATGCTCTATATTTATTAATATTTTCATTTCAATTGCTCTGGTAACAAGATAAAAGCATGGCGTTGAGTTCCACAATTCAAAATGGGTTCACGCAATGTCTCGAACAGTTTGGCGGAAAATAGGGAACGGAGTGTCTTAACAATAGGTTCTATCTGCCTACCCTGCTGTATTTAGCGTAAAGTTGATGAACAACTGTAATAGTCCTTCTTCCAATATTTTAATCGCCAGCGTTTTCGACATTAAACATATATCTTTAAAACAGTACGTGGAGCAGGAAGCAATATATGGACATAATATGTATACAGCTGAGTCCATTGAAAAATAGAAAAGCATCATAAAAATAATAAATATGAAGCCCCTATGAAGTTTCACACTTCATAGACGCATTTATCAAAATCATCATATCAATACAAGCAACCGACTCCGTTAAAACGGGCAAAAACCCATTTTAAATACCAATAACCCACTACCACTTCGACGTGTAAATTTTACCAGTCACTAAAATAGACTATTTAAATATATCTCTCTCCAATTGATTATTGTCCCAGATTAACGAACCATATCATTACGGCTAATGAATCGGCCGAGAGATCTTATCTACCCATCAATGTCAGTCTAAAATCTATTACGGGCAGTTAGCATATATTATAATGAAACAGTTATATGTTTGATAGTACCAAGTTAGTTGCTTAGGTTGTGGAATGGTTTGGTCTGGTTAGCTATCAAAACAAGCAATAGGGTTGGATTTGTACTATATATATACACATACACACAGATATATCCGCAGATATATCGGTTATGTGGTGAGGCCAGTCGTGGCGCAGCGGCACTAAGTGTGACTGAAAAACCGACTGGTTGTGGATTCGCTCCCCACTCGAGGAGATGAAATATTTACTTAAATTTATATTTCCATTTCTTCGCTCTGGTGTCGCGTTGAGTTCTGCCACTCAACACGCAATTCCTCCAGAATTCGGCAGCAAGTGGGGAACGGAATGCCTTAACACTAGGTTCCCTCTGCCTACCCTGCTGTGTGTGGGATACAGCGTGAAGCAGATATATCGGTTCTCTAAAATGATGTATTTAGCGCATACATATGTTAGCTATTTGTATATTTACTATATACAAATATTTAACGTATATTTATAGCGACTATATAGCTATGGATCCGCCACATAACACGCAATGCTTCGAGAATTGGGCGGAAATTGAGAAACGAAAATGTCTTAATGGGAACGGAGTGTCTTAACGCTAGGATTCCAGTCCCGTCAGGTTACCAAGTTATTTGCGTGATATTAGGTGACGCTATAAAAGAATAAAAAAGAAAATGACATATATGTATATAATAAATGATAGAATTATCTCTTTGATTTGTATGAAATTTACTACTAATGTCCTAAGTATATTTTATTTTACAAAAAATAAAATAATATTTAAACCAAATTAAAATAATATTTTAACCTTATAATTATCGCTTACACTTATAGATGCTACTTCGATAATATTACATATATTATATAATATTCTTCCAAAATTACTAAAACTACTAGTACAGTCCCTAATATTTAACAAGATAAAATTTTTATTTGACTTGAAAATTTTATAACAAGCAAGTATGGAAAGAACAACCGCAGTCTTGGCCTGGTCTTAAAAAATGTAGGTAGCACAGTGCCGTGTGCCATAAACCTATTGTACTCCACTCTTTATAATACTGTCTTGAATATTTCAGCACAGGTTTCTTCGGCACAAAATTGAAATTCATAAATGTTATATGAATAAACTTCTATCATACTTTACTATGTTCAAATAAACTGCATTATATTCTTTTATATTTTACATATAAGGATTTACACGAGTATCGATTTGGTTATCGTTAGCCATCTCTTTTTATTTAGTGTTAACGTACCTAGTATTACTTTATATATGAAAAAATGGTACTAAGTAATATTTCTATTTAAATTAACAAAGGTGCTGTAAGTAAAATTTTACTTTAAAATAAGTAAACATCTTTTTAGCTTCATCCTGTATCCTGCACACATTAGGGCAGCCTCTTTGCCTCTAAATGCCTCTAAAAGCTAAATGAAAATATTAAATATTTCATTACCTCGAGTGGGAATCGAAACTACTACCTGTCGAGCGTGTTACTGTTAGCCCTAATTATTTTACTAGTGTTATTTAAATTATTTTCTTTCTGAAAAAGAGGACGTCAAAGTTTGTCTTAGGAATTATTAATAGTGAATATTAATAGCGTTCCATCGAAGCTCGGGTAAGTCGCTGGGGAAGTAATAAATATTTAAATATTAAGCCACATTTTCAAATAGTAGTAAAGAAATCCCAATTTACCAATTCGACTCATGTACCAACTCGGCTGCGGTAAAGTTTCTGATATTAATCCATACTTTATCCATAAAACCTTCAGATATTGCTTCTAGTGCCTATTTGAAACATGTGCTATAATAACTTACGAACAATAAAACGCTTAAGTATACTTTTATTTTATTTTAATTTTAGTGGTTATACTCGTTGTTCCGGAAGTGTGTTTTATATGTAGATTTCGAAGATACGGTGAAAAAATGAAGCCATGATGTGAAGATGAATGTACTTATGAAGTTTAAGTAATAATAGCTTTATTTAGCTTCACGCTGTATCCCGCACACAGCAGGGTAAGAAGAGGGAACCTAGTGTACTCCAATAGTAATTGGTGAATTTATATTTTATTTAAAAATATTCTTAATTGAACCAGTTAACACGTAAACACATATATACATACTTTTATTTCATCATCATCAATTAACATTCTATGTGAATAGATAGGTAATGTAGTTACCTAAAGCATTTTTGATATTTATTATTTTTATTGTACATTGGATTTTACTTTTAATAGCCAAAAGCAGATACGGTATGATATTAAAAACTAATATTTAAGAAATTATGCTGTACAAATAATACAAATTTCTGCCTAATACTTATCGGAATTTAATTCATATACATAAAGGCGTATAGCCATCGTATGTATACATAGATATGAATATGTTTTTTTTAGTGAAATAATCGCTCAAGAACTACTGTTCTAAAAAATCATATAATACAAAATTAAATTTATAATATATTTTTTATTGAGATATTGTTATAGCACTACTTTCTGAAGCAAGCTTTGAGTCGAGAAACTTCGCTGATTATAACTTCTTCAAGTTAAATTAAACAAAAAATGGAAACTTTAACAAACCATTAAAGAAAGATTAAACCTTGAGAGAATTCATCAAAGCTTTTAAAGTTAGTTCCGGCTTAACCATTGCAACTATGAGTTTGAACCAAACTCTGAACTTGCAGATACTTGGGAAAACCCGAGCGTACTAACGAAAAAAGCGGCTTAATTGAAACTGTAAACTTTTTAATCGCTCCTCAGGTCTTATGTTTCCTGGAAAATGAGTGAAAGTTTAATAAAAATATAATGAAGTGGAAATATTTTCCTCTCTAACACTTAATACGGTAGGCGTTGACGTTTTGGAATGCTTTTTTTTATATTTCAGAGTTTAAATTCAATTATTATACATATTTATTGGTTTATATAAAAAAATTGCATAATTATAAATTTAAATGAAGTAATTTATGCGATGTTATAATATTTACGTTATGGTAAATCAAATAAAATAATGTGGCTAGTCGTGGCGCAGCGGCACAAAGTGTGACTGTAAAATCGACTGGTTGTGGGTCCGATCCCCACTCAAGGAGATGAAATATTTACTTAAATTTATATTTCCATTTCTTCGCTCTAGTGTCGAGTCTGGTGTCGTTGAGTTCTGAAACTCAACACGCAATACCTTTGCAGAATTCGACAGAAAGTGGGGAACGTGTGTCCTGCTGTGGGCGGGATACAGCGTGAAGCTGATTTATTTTAAATAAATCTGAAAATTTTATAATGATCTGTAATAGTTTTTTTTTAATTTTTTTTCCCGATCAACACATATTGATTACTCACACAAATACATAGTTTTCCCTAGACCTCACGGACTGTACGTGTTTGTATTGTTTAGACTGAATCGCGTAACTTACGTTCGAGCTTAGTAAAAATAACTGAACTCAAAATAATTCTATCAAAAACTCAAAAATAGATTTTTTTGGAGCATAAATAGTAGGCACATGCATTATAATACAGATAAAAAGGGGGACCTAGGCTAAAAAAATAATAAATTATATTAATAACTAACAAAATATGGACAGCAGTTTTTGTGATACAGGTACATATGTATGTACAGGGTACAATTTTTAATTCTATAACATATTTATATATAACATTGCATTAAATTAATAACATTATCTGATTAAGTTACTATTATTTGATTTTATTATCTTTATAATGTTCGAAATGCAAATATTTAATTAAATCATCATTCCAATAGGACCGACGCCAATGAATATAAAACTTTTATTTGAAGAAATTTTATTTGACGACATTATTCTTTTAATGGCTCTGTTGCATGACTCCCGGGTACAGTTCCAAAGGAAAACATTCCTATTGCAGCTATGGGACGTATTAAATTTTGTGAAGCGACGAAGTTTGCTGGAGAACATCAGTATAGTCTTTCTTAATATTCATTTGGTACGAAAAATTTTATTTCACTGAAGAATTCCCACAGCAACCAATGCTATCATTATAATGGCCGTATTTGAAAATGTTGTCAGATTTTAAATCATATTTATTGTTATTATTATTATCGTCTTAGTTAAGATAATGGTGAAATATACAAATGAAAAGATGATATTTGGTTAGCTACAATTGTTATTAAAATAAAACTCTTCATGTTATGTTAGGGCAATTAAATATTTATATGTATGAGGCTGAGGAGCTAATGATTGTGGCTTAGGTTCCATGCAGATTAATTTTTAAAAGAAATCCATTGAATTAATAAAAGAAAAAGCTAAATTCTCCCATCTAATATGAACGTAACGTTGTTGAAATGTATTTGATAATTTCAGGCGTTTTCTGTTGTTTTTATAAACTGCTGATATACTTTAAATATAATTTCAAAATAAGTCTAACTATGTTTTGAACTAAATCCACATCACTACAATTAAAACTTGTAGTGCCATTTTCCATTTGAACTACTTTTAACTTCACACAATTCAAGCGTAGAAAACTTCGGTCAGTTATATATTCTTCCAGCATTATTTTCTTCTATATATTATTGTCGAAGTATTGATATATTTAATGTTTTTTTAATAATAGATGCAATTTGTTTCAGATTTTGATGGGTCATCCTGTCGCAGGTGGTTAAGAGTTTGATTTCCCAATGCGTGATAACAGTTAAAATTATTTGGGTTTTTTCAAAACAAAGTGACGCTTTTTCACAAGAAAAAATGTCAGGTTTTCTCAGCTTATCTGCTATAATATATAAACAGACAAGCGCGAGTCGGGCTCGCCCACCGACGGTCCCGTACAAAATTGAAGATCTGGAACTTTTTCTGAAATTCAAGTTTAGCTTAGCCAGAGCCCTTTCAGCTAATCTCACTCAAGTAAAGTCTAGCGGCTTTAATACCAAATTTTGCCCCCCTGATCTGATGATTTTTAGCAAGGTTGTCGTGTGTGAGAACACGGTTTCTGAGTTGGTACGACAAGTGGCGCCGCTGTCATTTTAATTAATTCAGTATATTGACGTAACAGGTGGATTGCTCACGCATCGGAAATCCTTCTTATCTATTTGTAATAGTTTTTTTTTAAAGTACGCACCAAGTAGAAAAACAAGTAATATTGTGTATCCCACAGCACTACAATAAATATCTAATGAAACAAAACGCGGCTATGTCACATTTTTTTTTCGAAATGAACAAAATCAATAAAATTACTCAAAATGAATTGAATATTTGTGTAGTAGGTGGCGTACCAACGCGGGCAGGGTACAACTAGTCTGCTATAAAAACTGAATGGCAGCCGTAACTACTTTGCTATTTAACGTGTTGAAATTTAGTTGAGTTGGTTGAGGTGTGAAAGAGAAAACGAGATTTTTTTGTTTTATAGGCGTAAATATATGCGCAGTACCTATGTATGTGGCAGGTTGGCAGGCAAATAAAGTCGCGGGCCCCGACTTGTTAAGTATAAATCAAGAACAAATTGGACAATAATATAATACGTCATTTAAACTCGATCAGAGCGAAAGAGAGACATTGACAATTCAAATAATAGCAATATGTAATTAATACAATTAATTATTTATACATATTCATTAAATTGAAGAGTATGTCTGGGACATCAAAATAACCGTGTATTATTAAGTACATATATTTGCGTTATTTGCATGATAATAACACAAACATATTATTTTTTTGTCTGTCTCTTCGACTAGTTAATAGAATCAGGAATAGCTGGACCCAACTTTATTAAACTTCCACTAAAAGATAGAGGAGATTATGGATCAACATATATGCTACTTTGCAAGCAATTTAAACCAATTTTCCTTAAATACACTTATATAATATTAAGTACCTATAGTAAAAAGAGACGATGTCATGCGTGGGCCAATAGCAAAATTTTCAAATATATATTCAAAACTTAATTTTTGTTTTAATTGAATTTATATACCAATTCCCTTGACATATAATGAAGTTATTGGAAAATTTCAAGCAAAATGTGATTAGTGCGAGACAAACTTTTATAAAACGAAATGAAGTGCAATGAACAAGAAAGGTCACACAACTAATTTAACTTTGATATACACAAATCTAATTTAAATTAAATTTCAAAGCACACGATAGTTATATTCGTGAGTAATTTACCAAGAAAAGAAATATGCTTATCATAATATGTTTTTTACATGTTTATAATTAAAGATAGTTTCACATTTTATCCTACGTAGCAGTGTAGGTTGAGACAACCTAATAGCAAAATGTTCAATTTTGTTCAATGTTTTCAGCTGTAACTAAAATAATGAGTGCTGGGCGATGGAACTCAATGCCGTATATTATCTTGCTAAAGTGAAAAAATCTAAATAATTCATTGCCAAATGAAAATAATACATGGGTATAAGATTCGATTCCCACTCAAGGTATCCAGACCACAACCATCAGAACAGAAATGCTGTTGCACTGCGTCATGCAACAAATTCAATATTATTTAACCTTTGACAATTTATGGTTATGGTTATTTTTTATGCTATTATTCTATTTTGAAATATTTACTATGTCTTTTCATAACAATAGTCTTACTGTTATGTACATGTTAATAACTTCTATAAAAATCACGCACGATAAATTACTTAATATTTCTGCGTTTGTAAGAACAAACTGCGGTGTTGAGCTCTGCCGTTCAATATCTTGAATTCGGGCAGAAGTGTCTTGACACTAATTTCTTTCTTTCAATCTTGCTATTCAGACAATAGCGTGAAGCTGAATAAAAATGTTTAACTGTTCATTTAATTTTATTTTGTTTCACTATTACTTATACACACAACAATTATATTATTTACAATGTTAGTAATTTTTAAGCTCAACATAACAGATAAGAACAACTTTAGAAATTGTTATAATAAAAAAAACGAGGAATGGACGTAACAGATGAGAGTTCTAAGTGTAAACTCGCTCATTGAATTAATTAGTTTTACTTTCAAGCATACTTTTCAAGCCAGTATTCTATTACTCTTTGAGACATTTGTTAGACATGCCCCAAATTTTCATATATATTTTAAGTTTAATCATTGAATAGTCCCAAATTGCACCTTTAATCCTTTAACTATGTTAGAAGAGATATTCAAGATGTTTTGAAGGGCTTTTACTTGTTATTGTTGTATAAGTAGGTTGTTATCAATAAATTTTGGTTACTATAGGTATATTAGGTAGGTATAGCCCTATAACATGACTAGTCGCCCACTCGCGGCTTCGGCCGCTTACCGTTTTAGTATCTTTGTAAAAAAAACGGTGGAATTTATAAAAGATGCGGTGCGGTGTCGCGGATTTTTTTTAGAACTGATAATATCACATGGTTTTGTAGTAAAATGTACTTAAATATATTCAAATATTTTGCAGTGCTCGCCCTTAAAGCAATTCTATGGCGTTCATTATTATTGTTATTTCGTTATTTAAAGTGAACTAAGAATTATAAAATTAATGCTATGTAGCCTATATTACTCTTGAGGAACGTAACTTTAACACAAAACAAAAAAATGTAAATCCGACCGAGTAGTTCCAGAGATCTTAGCGCTTAAACAAACAGATAAACAAAAAACAAACATACTCCTCCGATTTATTATATTAGTATAGATGTGAAAAAAATACTCATAGTATTTTTTAACTACACAACGGATTTTACTGTGGTTCTCACTAATAGACAGAGAGATTTTAGAAGACGAAACTTAATACAAGTACTTGTACCTATATTACGTTATGTTAAGAATAAAAAAAAATATTTCATTCTCTAATGGAAAATAACAAATATCATGTAGTAGTAGACTCCAATGATTGCGAAGCCTCATAAGGAACACATAGCATTGTATAATATAAAGGTCTGTTTTTTTATGAATACATATTCATTTCTGAAAGATGATTTTTATTACTTTTTGTATTTTATACAAAAATAATATTTTGTGTTTGGTAACTAATTGGTTGAATATTCTTTCTTTATTATTACAAGAAAAACATATTGTTATTGAATGTTATCAAAGAAAAAGCTGACACACGACTACGAGTCATTTAAACGACCAGGACGGGATGGACGGAATGACAAAAATACGCTGGCGGCGTGGGCGTTCTCTGAAAAACTATGAAAGGCAGTCGCCTTGAACTGATACGGCCGAAATGACGTAAATGTGCGTAATATTTATTACTGCCAGCTTAATCAGCACAATCTTGATATAGCAGAATGTATATAATAAAAGAATAGAAAGAATTAGTATTATTTTTTCGTATTACTAAAATTGATGCCGTTAGCGTGTGGTTGTAAGCGCGACGATTGTAGATTCTATTTCTATGTGTGGTAATTAATAATTTAATGTATTTATATTATCGCTCTGGTAATAAGATAAAACTCGCCGTTAAGTTCCGCCACTCAAGACGCAAATTGTCTCGGAGTGTGCTCCTTTTGCCTATCCCGCTTTATGCGGGATAAAAGGTGAGTCCAAAAAAATAATACAAAAAAACGTAAATGGAGCGTAAATAAAATGAAATACATATGTATATTGGCTTAATTATATGTTACTCTACTGTAACAAACGTTTTTTTCACGTCAGTTGACAAAACATATTGTTTTCTGTAATTTCCTACGAACAAAGCTAAGATTTATTTTTTTTAAATAATAAATTATTATTGGTTTTATAAATGATTCTTCGTAAAGTCTATAATATTTTTTTAAATTTCGGTTACAAAGTAAAGAGACTGTTATCTTTATTTTAAATTAAAAGAATAGTGTTAATACAATTACATTGATAAATTTGTAAAACATATCTGTTTGACGACATTTTACCATATGGACGGCGTGCCATAATAACAATATGTGACAGTTGGAGAACGTTCCTTTGATAGAAATAATTTTATTTTTATCTTTCTATGGAGCTATTCTATTGTACTTACTTTTATTTTGATTACATATGTGGTAGTGCTATACAAATACACCTTCAATTATATGTATTGAAGATTTAAATTTTTATTTTAATCATTTTTAAAGTGTTATTCCACACTTAGGAAAGAAAAAATACTTATTTAGAAAACGATTTCCAGGAGGCGCGGGTTCCAGTTTCGCTACGTTCATATTTTTATACGTTTTCTAAATAAGGATTTAAATTTTAGTATCATAATATTATTCTACGGAAAACATTACTAACTTTAGTCTCAACTTTCCTATCGCTTCATTTGCACTATATATAATTATTTAATTTATCCGTAAGTAAAATATAAAACGAGGAGCCAGTCGTGGCGCAGGGGCATAAAGTGTGACTGTAAATCGACTGGTTGTGGGTTCGATCCCCACTCGAGGAGATGAAATTTTTATTTACATTTATATTTTCATTTCTTCGCTCCGGTGTCGAGGGGAAAGCGCGGCGTTGAGTTCCGCCACTCAACACGCAATGCCTCCAGAAATTGGCAGAAAGTGGGAAACGGAGTGCCTTAACGTGTTAAGACACTGTGGAACCTAGTGAGGTTCCCTCTGCCTACCCTGCTGTGTGCGGGATACAGCGTGAAGCAAAAAAAATATAAAATTACTTTAAAGTTGTCTAAATATACAAGATTATTTTTAAAAAAATAGTAAAGAATTAAAATTGTAATACAACATCAGAAATTTGAAAATTTAAGATACAATTTAAAATTAATCTAAAATGCCCGAGGTGATAGAAAACAAAGTATCCTTTTTATTTTATAAGAACCCTTTGTCCTGTTAATTGCAATATTATGTTCAAAATTTCAATTGTTGTTAGTGTTTGATCAGAAATATTAATTAATAATGCTATACAGATTTATAATATATTATTTATTTATTTTCTTTTATACGTCTTCCAGATTTTAAGAGAAGAAAAAATCGTAGCATAATAAACGTTCGAATTCTGGAGGCATTGCGTGCTGAGTTACGGTACTCAACTGCAACTGAAACATAAATTTAAGAAACAATTTAATTTCCCCGAGTGGGGATTGAACCCACAACCAGTTGCGTCACACTTTGTGCCCCTGCGCCGCGAAGGCCTCCCAGAAAATTACATATACTGTGATATCATATATTTTTTTAGGAACTAGAATTGTGTGAGATGATCGAGATGATGTGATTGAAATAAAAATGTCTTCCAATCATGCATCAAATTTTATAAAAAACCTTCGCCTTCCATACGATAGCCCTGTAAAATGTAGTTTATTTATAAGTAATTCTTCATTTATTTGCCTTACGCAAGCCTTAAAGGCACGAACCTAATTACGTCTCTAATAAATATTCACTAGCGATAAACTTGAGGAATAATTTACGATCGTGTAAACGTTTAATTTTGCCACGGATTCGAAATTCTGTTCGCATAGATCTTTCTGACGTTGGCGCTATCAGTACTGGAATGTAAGGGTCCATGTGATAATGGCTGGATTTGGACATTTTAATGTTGTGTATAATTAATTATTTTGCGATAATTAATTATTTTCTAAGTTTTGTAATATGTTTTAATTGTATAATTTAATTAAGTATGATATTTGTTTAATGATTGATCTATGATTCATATTTAAATGCTTAGTTAACTATTTACGTGTTTAGTGCATAGTACTTTATATATGTCTGTCGCCATATTACATGTGACTATAGTTGTTAAATCCACAACACGATGTACGTACGAGTAAGCTAACAAAAATGTTTGGTTATGTTTTGTTACGGATCCATGATTTTCTTGAGTTTTCTCTATTATAAAATGTATGTAATATACATTATACATATTCATATATCTGCCTCTTGAACATTTAAGTAAGTATTTTAGTAAAAACCTATACCTAAAAACTACCTACCTATACTAAAAACCTATGTATTTTAGTATATTAAAAGATTTAGTTATACGTCCATACAAAGATTTTTTTTTAATTTCAACTACGTAAAAATAAACGAAAAAAGAAAATAACATAAAACGTATACATAACTAAACAAACAATAGAGAAATGGAACGGCTTAATTTCAGCATACCAGCCAGCAATATCATGAGAATGATCCAAGACCGTCACGTTCGGTGCTCCCCAGCGGTGATACTGCGGCTTACGCAGAGTAGAAAGTTTGATTAAAGTTGTATAATCAGTACTAAGTATAATTAAGTAAATCATGTTTAAGTAACCGCGGATGTTGAGGTTACATGTTAAGAGCTGCGATGCCTTGAGACTTGTACTTCAGGCGTGCGCTGTTAAATTACTTCGTTGTGCTACATATTCATATATAGAATTAGTTCATTAATATTTTATTATTATAATTCTACATTCGTCATTGTAAATTAGCTCTAATTTAGTAATTTGCTGTCGACCTAAGACTTGAAAAGCTTTTACAATCTAAAAGATCGTTGCATAACGGCATAGCGTCTCCCTTAAGGGGTGATTTGTTTCTTTTCTCACACACGCTGTTTTCCGCCACTCCACTCGCAATGAACTGAAAATAGGGCAAAAAGTCGAGAACGGAGTGTCTTAACACTAGATCCCCTTTTCCTTTCCTTGCTATATGGTATACAATATAAAGCCTGAACCTTCATATAAAAAAAAAACCGAAATGATTAGGTTAATCTAGACACATAGCTGTTGTGTAGTTCAATGAAAATTCCCCGGTAAAAGTAATCTCTTACATAAGGTGGAAATTCCTTTGTTTATATCACAATGTTACAAGTTAGAGGGACTTTTGATCAGTGTAGTAATCAAGTAGGTAAGTCCAGTAATACCTCCTAAAGCCGCCCGACTTTTTTAATTAACAACGACTCTGTTTCTCCCCAGCCTATTTTGCCCGGTTACATTTTCCCTGATGTTATTTCTGCGGAATCCCGCTGAGGACTTTTTTATAATTCATTAATAGGTTAGCAACGGGCCAGTTTCATTTGCAGTAAACCGCGTTTTGTTTTGCAAAGAATGTTTTAAGAATTAGCATCGAATGAGCCTTAGCAGTACGTGAAAACTCAAAAATTCTATTTAAATGTATGGAAATGGAACAAACCAGATAACATTCTGTCAAGTAGTCGTTCACGTCATTAGCGCCGACCACCGGCTTATGGCCTTGCCAGGAAACTCCACTTCAAACTGCGATAAAACACATTTTCTGAGATATTTTCTCACACAACTTTTTAATGCTGTGTCGACATAAAGGGGTCTTAGCGAGATACGGAGCTCTTTAATGGTTTACTGGAGTGGTCATGGCCTCACTCGCCTTACGACCGAGTTAGTGTGTACTTTGCTTGCAATAGAACATCATATTATGATGCATACTTCAATCTCTGTTGATAACGGTATGTGACATATATAAAAGATGAGCTCATAAAAATAATATTTAAATAAAACACGGCATTCTTGTTTGATCGATTTTTATATTAAGTTAATTTTACTTTGGCACAACTTATATGCAAAATTGTGATGTATTGATATAACTCAGAGTTTGAACTCAGTCAGAGCGCTTGGACGTTTTTCAAAGAGGCGCGGGTCAAATACCGCTAAGTCAAATTTTTATACATTTTCTAATTAAATATTTCTCTTTCCTAAGTGTGAAATAACACTTTAAAAATGTTAAAAAATAGTATCATCATGCCAAAGCTTAGTTTTATGTAATTATCTTTGGATAGCGGAAATTTGTAAAAATCTCCCCACAGAAGCTTACAACATAAATAAGTTTTAACAAGCGTATAAGAATTTCAACGTAGCTTGATGAGAACGTATGGCTTTGTTGGTCAGAGCGCTTGGACGGTTTCCAAAGAGGTGCGAGTTCAAATCCTGCTACGTTCAAATTTTTATACGTCTTCTAATTAAGTAAAAATAAAATATTTGTACATATATCCAAGCCTTTTGATTAAGAGAAAAAAAACCCGATACCGAATTTAAAAAACTTTTTTAAAATAATGTTATTTTGTTTTTATTTTGCAATAGCTGTTCCAAAATATACTTTAGGCAATCAGCCATTTAATAGCCTAAATGTGGTCAAAAGTGAAGGAAAAGAAATGTGACGTAATTGCGTTCGTGACTCCGCGAAGACGTCTAACAGTACTGTAATGAGCACTCCGGAAAGACTTTTAAAATCCCAGCTCCTTCGTTCCTTGTCTTTAAGTTCCTTGAAATAACATTTTTAATATTCTTTGGAGTATTTCTTTTGATGGAAATGTACATTTTGTCAATTATTAAAATGTTCGATAAACAGAATCTATTTTGAACTGGAGGAAAATAATTTCAGGCTTTTATTATAAATTACTTGGGAATATATAACTTTCTGGACATAAATATAAACTAAAGTTTATTATACAGCACCACATTGTATCATCGTTTCAAAGTTTATGAAATAGTACACATAAAAATAAAATTGGAATTTATACCCACAATATATTTTTACCTTACGCTAGTAGGGAAATATGTACTTTTCAAAGTCATCTGGCACAAACTGGCTCTCTTAAACTAAGCAGACACTAAAGTTTCACTGTTTCAACGAGTAAAGCGAGAAAGTTTCAAATTTGCGGTCGAGATGACGGTTCTTCTATTTACAAAGCAGTAAAATAAGCAGGAAGATAAAATGGCTCTGGAGCCTTTTGTTTTATTTCAAGTACAATTATTAAATAGTAATTTCTTCTCATTCAAATGTCTTCAAGTGCAAGAAAATATAAAAATCTATTATTTTCATTTAAATTAAAAGTTAAGTTTATTACTTTCATAGAATCATAAGTGTGTATGTGAACTTAATTAAACTCGTTAATTGAATACAACTATATATTTTTTTTAATACGTGAGTGACGGTACTCAACGCCGCGCTTTACCTAGTTACTAGAGGGATGAAATGAAAATAACAAATATTTCCTGTTATTTCCCCGAATTTGAATGGAATCCATAACCAACGTGTTTTCAGTCAGATATCCATCCAATGCGCCACGACGGCCTCAAATAATAATGAAAAATGTGATTCTAATACAGAGTGATAAAATTGATTGTGTGTTAAAAGTGATTTGTTTTTAAGTTTTTATTTTAACCAACTTAAAATGGAGGATGGAGCTAACAACTCCACTTTATGTTTTTTTGTAAGTATATACATTAATTTAATACTAAACGATTTTAGTCGTATATTTTTAAGTTCGTATAAGTATTTTTATATTTTGTGAAATATAAAGAATATTTTACTTGAAAAGTACACACATTACATTTATTCCTTACATAGCTTCACATCTCATTGAACCCTTCATTGTGGTAGATTTCATTTAAGGTTTTCACGCGTACTTAACCTCTTATAGGTACCACTTTTTATACCATACCTCTTACTTAGCGATTTTCTTTTAGAAAATCTTCAAAGGGATTTCTACAGTACGTTGAATAAAAATAAAAGTAAAATAAAGATAAAAATAAAATATTAATTTTTAAAGATGTATTTAAATGTGTGTTTCTTAAACTTTTATTCTTGGCTTTCACTTTTACTTAACATTCACAACTTTTTTTGTATGTATAGAGGGCAAGGAAGAAAAAGCCTAGTAGTAAGACACTACGTTTTCCACTTTTCAACTAAATTTGGATCACTGTGTGACAACTGTAGGACTTAATAAAATATAAGACAAACACAAAAATAAGAGAACTTTATATATATAAAAAAAAAACCTTTTTGAAAAAAATAATGATATCGCATCGATAGAAATTTTGGCATTGGTTACAAATTGGTAGTGGCGTCCAAGTCAAAACAATAATAGTGTATGGCTTGAGGCCTATAATAAGGTTGCGTTTGCCTTTTGGCGAGCGGCCAACATCTTGTATTTGGGAACACACACAGTTTATATCATCTGCAACAATACAGGGTAAATACAGCGGAGCAAAGTTTATCAAATAGGTGAAGTATTAATGGCTAATTACTTTTGTTATATAAAATACATGTATGTTCTTTCTACTTTCACATTTTTTATCTTAAGTTAATCTATTTTGATAAATTATTTTTTATGATACTTATAAGAAATTGTATAATAGTTAAAGTATTCAAAATTATGAAATAAAATTATGTTTGAGGCAAAATTAATACTAATTATAATAAACACCTTTTATTTAAATATTCAAAATATATTTATTTAAAGAAAACACAGAAAAAATAGACCGACACAAATTTTATAGTAAAAACACAACGAAACACTAAAACACCAAATATGTCGGCCAAATTTGGACAATAACTGTGAATTCTATACACTATTTATGGTGTGTTCAATGTTCATACATGAAGCTGTATTAACGATTTTTGGCATGTATTTACTCATAAATAGATCTGAGTAATAGACAAGTGTTTCGCTTCAGCTATGAAATTCACACGTTTTACATTGCCAAAAAAAGTAGGTTATTGTTATAGGAATCATGTTTAGAAATATTATTGGTGAACTCATTTGAACTTTTTTAGTAATAGTACCTATATAGAATAAAAAAATCGAATTAAATCAAATAAAATCAGCTTCACGACAGCGTGAAGCTGATTTTATATTTTATCCCGCACCTAGCAGGGTAGACAGAGGGAATATAGTATTAAGACACTCCGTCCCCCACTTTCCGCCGAATTCTGGAGACATTGCATGTTGAGTGGCGGAACTCAACGCCGCGCTTTGCATTTACATCAGAACGAAGAAATGAAAATATAAATGTAAATAAATATTTTATTTCCTCGAGTGGTGATCGAACGCACAACCAGTCGATTTTACAGTCACACTTTGTGCCCCTGCGCCACGAATAGCCTGCCTAGGCAGGCCTAGTATATAGAATATACAGGAGAAAAGAAATATTTTAACTTTTTTAGAGAAACCTTTGCCATATTTAAGCAAAACAATACAGGAAAATATCCGCAGAATGTAATAAGAATGACATATATTTGAAATAACTTTATTTAAACAAACGAATAGAAGACAGTAACAGAACGTTTAACAACACATCTAATGTTATATTATCTCGTACAGTAAAAGTTTGATACTCGAAATTCAAGATAGCGACAGGTGTTTTTAACGACCACTCCGAGATTTAGTACCAGATGATTCCCCATTAATCTCGTTTAGACAAGCATAAATGAAAGCTAAAGCAAGTATTGCGTTATAGTAAGAATACAGTATTTTAACTGAGGCCAATCTGATGTGCGACTGTAAATATGATAGTTTAGTGGTTTCGATTCCCACTTGAGGAAATGAAATATTTAATATTTTCATATTTTTGCTCTGGTGTTGCAAGGCAAAGCGCGGCGTTGAGTTCCGCCACTCAATACACAATACCTTCTGAACTCAGCGGAAAATGGGAAACGGAGTGTCTTAATATTATGTTGGCCCTTTGCCTACTCTGCTGTGAGCGGAATACAGCGTGAAGCAGAAAAAAAAATGTTTTAAAACGTACAGATCCTAACTGCCTGAGGCATTTATAATAATACAGCAATAACTTTAATCGTGGAGTCTTTTTGCTTAAGATATTTAGTGGTAATCTTGTTAACACCTTCTCAATGTTTTTAATAAGGCTGAACTGAACACTATATATTTTATAGGCTGTTTTTCAACCTCCTGGTTTATTCATGTCGTAACACATTTACTGACTAGCAATGTATGACTGACATTATAGAATCACCACATCAGAACACCCGAGGCGAGTAGAACAAGTTTCAAGTTAATTGAATTTCCAAAATCGGCAAACTGCTGTAACTTTGATATTCCTTGAAATAATCTTTTATACTGTTTCGTTTCTTGGTAAAAACTTTTGCGTAACTAAGCGCGGTTGCTTTCGAAAGCATTTTGCTAGCAGAGGTCCGTGTAGTTGGTACGCCAGCAAAAACATTTAACATCGTTCTGGCGGTCATTTTGACATAATTCTAAATTTGGCAACAGAAAAGCGTATACTAAATTATTCTCCAACGATTTAAGTATTTAATAGTGAACTAGATGAAGTAGTAACAAACTCTTGACGACCTAAGTTTTTATTGGAACAAGAAGGTAACTTTGTAGAAGAGTACAATGTAGGTGAAGTTTTTCTCAGAAAATTTACCATGTATTGAATTTTTAACATCTGTGAAGAATGAAAGTGCTCTCTGAATGATGATTGTACAAGAAAAACTTCCTTGTATATTATAAATTTAGAATATGCAAGACAGAGTTTT